>VWPW01016042.1:503261-539458 GCA_013389825.1 Crypturellus undulatus | reverse complement strand
GGCCGCCGCGGGCAGGGCGCCGGGCTTGCTCGCTGCGCTCTCGCCGAGGCCGAGCGCGGAGGGCGGCGGCGGCGGCATCATGACGAGGTGTGCCAGCGGGTCGGGCTTCAACGTGAGCGAGAGGGGTTGCGTTTGTTCAGTCTGTGGTTTCGAGTCTCTGGGGGGGGAGGACAGCATGTTGGGAGAGGAAGGAGGAGAGTCTAGTAAGCTTCCATCTGAAGAGGGTGGGCTGACGCAGCTGCCTTCACCTTGTATGTAGCGAACGCACTTTTTTTTTCTCCTAGAAACAGGGAGAGAGTTATCTGTGAATAAAGGGCAGAGACGCTCATGGAGAAAGTTATCTACAAGCAAAGAGCCATAAATCAACTAGTCTGGGCTCTGAACAGGCTGCCCCTGCGCTCGTGGCTGGCCGGGCGCTGCGGGTCCCGCGTCCACGCGGGAGCCTCCCGGCCACTAAGGGCTCTGGGAAAGATGCGCCGATGGCCTCTCCCTCACCCACCTTCCCACGCTGCCTCCTCGGGTTATCACTTTTAAAGGTATTTGTAAGAGCAGAGACGTGGTTGTTGAGCCCTCTGCGCTAATCTGTGAGCTGGACTTTCCTTTGGGAAAAAAAAAAAAAAAAGAAAAGTAATCCTGGCCAAACGGACGTTTCTGAGAGTTGGCAGTATCTCAAGGTGTCCCACAACGCTGTCCGCGTTAACGCGGCTATCGCTACACCTGCGTCACCTGCGGTCTGCACGATGCATTGCCTTTGGGAGGCAAGGGCGGCTGCAACCCACTGCCCATTGCTTTTTCCTCTGTTAGGAACCACACCAAATTGAGAAATGTCAGAGTGAGACAGGAAGAAGATATAGCAGAGAGGTCAAGAGAGGGGAAATAAAAACAAGGCGAACAAACAAAACAAACAGAAGAAAAAACAGGAAAAGAACAGGATAAACAGAATATGATCCAAAATAACAAGAATAACTGGTTGTATGGCCTGCAGGTTGTGGCTTTGAATCGACTCTGTTTTACTTTTTGTTTGAAGGGAGAGTGGTAGATTTGGGAAACTGCTTCTCTGCGTTCTGGGCGATTTTTCCTCTGAGAGGACACCCACATAACTTCAGAGTGGGACCAATTTCAGTAGGTGAAGAGCACGACAACAGGTACAAAGATGAAGAGCAACATGGAACTTATTTCACACCAGGGAACATGAGAACCTCACAGGAGCCATTGGCCTTCAAATAACCAAATGTGTGACACAACAGAAATCTCTTCTCCTCCCTCTGTCTTAATAATGCAAAGGAGCAATGAACAACACATGACAGTTCCAGCACATCTCTCCTGCCAAGAGTATGCAAGACAACTCCAGTAATAGGACAGGAATATGAGGTAAACGGCCACAGCGTCTGGCAGTGACGTTCAGTGGCCATGGTGACCCTAATAGCGATGGCTTGCCAGCCCTCCTACTTACAAGCACGCTTTCCATGGGAAATGATGACCCAGCACAAGTGTTTGACAAATTCTGCCTAAAGCAGCTCTGCCATCAAATGTGTGGAAGAGCCAGCTACGCTGCTCACCACCACCTCCGCGGGGAGCACACCACTGTCCCTCTCCGGTGCACACCTCAGGCTGGCTGAGGAGGTTACGGAGGAGCAAGTGAAATGCCAGAGTCAGGCACAGAGGCTGAATGTTGCTATGTGAAATTTCCCACTAACTCAGTTTCTAGCAAGGGTTTTTCTCCAATAAATAGGGCAACTGCATTTCACTTCGTTCAATTCAAAGTCCTCCATGTAGGCAATGGAGCTAGACACTTCCCCACTGTGAGGCAAACCTCAGCAGCTTGGTCTTGGAGGCAAAAGATACTGTCTCCTCCTGCCAGAAGTGAAGAGCAAGTCCTGGTACCCCCATCTCTCCATCTCCTGTGAGGGACCTGGGAGATGTCAGTGTTGTGACATCCTTTTTCCAGAGAATGAGGCCTGAGGTTCTGCCCCAAGTTCCCCATGGGTAAGTTAGGGCTAGTAGAGTTTTAACCACGTTAGCCTGCAGATCAATACATGCTAAAAACTAAAGACATCCATGCAACTTAAATGTTAAAAAGAAAGAAAGAAAGATAGAAGACAGCAAGTGAAGGCAGTAAACCATGCTTTATTAGAGCAAAGTTAAAAGACAGAAAAAAAATAACTTGGTGGGCTCAAAACAGACCCTGTTAATTCATCTAACATCCAAAAACCCATGGGAAGGCTCTGGCACTAGGATAACAACACTCCTGACACACTTTCTTCCATTCCTTCTCCTTTCCAATGAGTCTGAAACTGTGCGGTGCTACCTGGCCCACAACTTGTGTCCAGACTTTCTGTATGGCAGCCAGGAACAAAGCACAACAATGACTTTTCACAAGTCTCACAGAAAATACTTGTACGGGAAGGCAGTTTTTCACAATTTGGAGACCTCAGGATTAAAAAAAAATCAAGTCATTTGCAAGCAGAAAACAAAAGTTCTGCCTGCCTCATTGACAGTGCTCCAGAGGTCATTCCAGTGGATTGCTCTGAACCTACAAGGCAGTTAATTTTTCACTGGAGGCAGTTTGAATCTAGTGTGCCAAAAATTCAATTGATTTCCTTATTAATGCTAGTTTAAGTTCTGTGGCCTGAAGAGCTTCCCATGGCAAAGCAGATGTAAATTGGGATATCAGGGAACTATGTGACTTTCTGAGCTTGCAGAGTTAATAGCCTTTTAAAAATAAAAACACCACTCTGCTCTTAATTTTTCTTTGACTAGGACTGTGGTAAGAGAATGCTTCCTCTGTTTCAAACTCTCTAACAGTGCACTGACCACGTTTAGTCTGAAAAGCCATTTACTAAAATGTTGATGGTTCAAGGGGAGGCACTTCTCCTTCCTGAGCCTGTGCTGTTCCCATCCTGTGGTTGTGCTCATGGCAGGGTTAGGTGGGCCAGAATACACAAATGAGAAAATACCCCAACACTACGAGCTGAATTTTACTGGAAGCCAACCATGTTGGGCACCTCCGGTGAAGGGGAGTAAGTTAAAGGCCTGAGGAGCTCTTTGTGCCTTAGTCTTGCTGTCCTTAAAGCAGAGCTAAGATTTATGTGTAACCCCTCTACAAGCGCACCGTAAGGGCTACTCATGTTCATGTGCTGTTCTGAAATCGTCACCTGCTACGTCAGCACGGCCAAGTCAGGAGAAGTGACCGCTCGCATCGCCAGCTGAAACCAGCCCCAGGAGGGACAAGCACTGATCCAGCAGCTGGAAGCAGGGATGTCCCTGAGTGTTAGCAAACTGGGCAATTTAGCCCCTACCTAAGCGGTCCTACACAACCTACCAAGTTATCATATGCACTGTTATAATAGTTAGCACCTGCCTAATGAGAAAACATCTCCTTGCATTAAAAAAGTGGAAAAAAGTAAACACCCTCTATCAATAAGTTTAAGGGTATGAGCAACACCACTGAAAAGTCCTGTATGGCTCAAAATTAACACTGAAACTGGTTTCAAAAAATAAGGTCTCTAAAAGCAAAGATTTCTAAACAAAAGCTGGAGTAAGGTAAGAGAGGGATTGTCTCACATGTAACCTAAGCCCTAACAAAATGTATGGACTTAGTGAAAAGTCCCCTTAGTCATAAAATGAAGCTTTAAAAGTATGCTGTCTACTTAATCAGCTAGGGGGAAGATTAAGCACCACCAACACAATGTGTCCGCGGTTGCGATACTCGCTATACAGAGTTCGACATGCTTCAAATACTGTATCGCTAGACTACACAAATATCCACTGATAGTGCGTAGTACATTAACCATAGAATAAAGCCTAATTAAATAGAGCATTAGAGTCCTTGGTTAGCATGAGATTGGAATCTCCTAACACCTAACAGTGAATGAAAGCAGCTACCCAGCCCTACTAGGCTGGATTTTTATTCCAATTTTTAAGCTTTATGAAATTGCTGCTTTCAGAATTTAATGTATATACTCATACCGATATCTAACACCTCCATCCCCAAATACCCCATATTAAGCATGCCTTATATGGGACAATATGCAATCTTCTGAAGACATTTCCAGTGCCTTCCCTTATCTCACATTGTGACACACAATACCACCCTCAGTTCATGGTTTCCTCGATACTAAGCACAAACAGGACTGCGTGCATACACAAAATATGAAGAACATCTGATCTACATTCTAAATGAGATGAAGCACATGGGACTGGCATGAATACAGGGGAAAATGTGGGAGAGGAATCACTACACACAGAGTGTGGTTTGGGTTGAAATACCTACCATCATAATATTCCAAATTCAAAGACTGCTTGTATCAGAACAAAGAAACAACAAATTTAACCAAATGCGATCATTTAAGGAAAAAAGGAATGAGAAAAGAGCTACTCGGTATCCCTCCACCAAGAAAGAAGTACATACTGAGTTATACACAGAATTAAACTCCAGTAGAACATGGGCTGTCAGAATTTGGCCTCTCTGATGTCTTTCATCTCCTTTTAATGCTGAAAACTGTCCTACTAAAGTTGCAATTAGTTTTGTCTAGAGCTCAAGAGTTTACAGCTCACTTGTTGGGATAAAATTTGTTTTCAGAATTGGAAAAAAAGACATCAGATCATTTCAAAAATAATAGCTACGTACACAAGCCTTACCAAGGAATACTGGCATATAGGCATCTATTTAAATTTTGCAGATAAACCAAAAAAGTGAATACAATATAAGCTGTAAACACTGGCTTGTATATCTATAATCATGATAAAACACTAGTGCTGCATATCCCAGAACCTTTTAAACCTTTGGACACAGTGGACACAGACCCACACAAAAGACAAAATATAAAATGTCCACCTAAACATTCATTTTGCTGACAATCTGGAAAAAAAAATCAAAAAAAAAGCAGCTGCCAGCTTTAAGCACTTCAAGTTTTCTTGTTCCCAGTTCTACCACCAGGGAGAGGTTATTGGTAAAGAAAGAGAGAAAATGGCATTAAATTAGCAAGAAATTCCAAGGATCAAAGATTATTAGCAATTGGTGCTGTGGGAGAGAGAAAGGTGGGGTGGGGGGAGAAAAAGATTAAAAAAAAAAAAAAAATCACACAAATGCACTAAGAGGACAGATTGCTTTTATTTCCCCAAAGGCCTAGTGGGTTTATAGGGTTATACCTGCATGGTTTGCACCATAAACTCTGTCGGTCAAGCCCGAACAATGCCCGACACTTCTTTGGAGTATTTGCATCTGTTAGCATAAGGTAAACACAAAAAAAAAAAATACAACACAATGGTGGATAGTGCTCATTCGGACTGCGCAATCTTAGCTACAGCTACGGTTAGCTTCTCATCACCTCCGTTTTATTTGGTAATCTCCCCTCATACCAAGGGCCTGAAAGAAACGGGACTTTCATGGTGAGCCGGAGCCGAAAAAACTGTGGCACCGCGCGCAGTGCCCTGGGACCGAGGGCGACACGGGGACAAGGTGACGTTCCTGGTGGGGAGGCTGGGAGGGCAGGTTCGAAGCACGCATCGCATAGGCTTAAGGCTGATGCTGTTTTACAGTGGGTTTTTGGCTAGCAGCAGCAAAGAGGAAGGAAAAAAAAAACATCAAAAATAAAATAAAATAAAATAAAAAAACAACAACAAAAAAAAGCAAGACCCTTTGAGAGAGACGATAACTCATGGCAGTGTCCCACTCCCTTGTGTCTTCTAGATCACAATACAGAGCTACAAAGCAACAAGGCAGGAGAAAAAGGGGAAAGTACCAAATAAACCAGCTGCAAATCAGCCATAGCGAGTCTGGGAAAACTATACACACCTGCAGGGGCCGCACCAGTTATTCTGTTGATCAAGGCCAAAGCGCGCTCGGCATTTCTTAGGAGCGCTCAGGTCTGAATGAGTTCAAGAAAAGCGAGCAGGAAAGGGGGAGAGAAGTAAAGAGAGGGGGAGAGGGAGAGAGAGAGAGAAAGAAAGAAAGAAGGGGAGAAAAAAGAGAAAGATAAAAATAAGGGAAAAATAAAAATAAAAAAGGGAATAAAAATCAATGTCCTCGTTATTAATTGCAAAATATTGACTTTCGATTTAAAAGTAAAAAAAAATAGTGATAATCACATTCTTATTCAACTCTTGAGATTAGCTGTTGCAATTAAAGCTGCAGTATCCCTTTATAAAGGACTGTCTCTTTCCCATTTAAAAGAGCAGATAGCGGAAAGTCTTTGTGGCTGGTCTAGCAGGACATTTCAGGCAAGATTTATTTGGGTTGGGTTTTTTTCTTCTGCTTTTTGTGAGGGGGGAAAAAAAGGAAGAAAAGAAGCTGAGTATGGAAGTTAGATCCTGAACATGCTTTTTTCTTCAACTTAGATACAAAATCAAAATAAAAGGAAAAAAAAAAAAGAAAAGAAAAACAACAAAAAAAGAAATTATATCTCCTGGGATAATGCAGCTTTTGGAATAACATTCAATTTATTTGTTTTTATTAATTTATATTTAAAGGAATGGATAAGAATAAGCAGATTGCGGAATGAGCATGTTAGTTTCAGCCAGAAAATAAAATGTAAAGCATGGCAAGGTGCTGAGTTAGTACAGCGGGTGAATTGCAATGAATAGGCTTGAGCAGAAAGGCAAAAACAAAACTTCCAAAACTAAAATAATAATAATAAATAAAAAAAAAAATGCGTATGCATGCTAATGTGAGAAGACTTAGTGGGAGCCATGAAAAATGCCATTAGATTAAGGAGGTTCATTATTGACTTGCTTCCATTCTTATCAGTCTCTTTAAAGAAATACTGCATATTCAATTTGCACAGTTAGTACAACTCTTGCGTTATTTTTACCGTATTACTGTTTTAATAGCAATTGTTACTTACAAAAACAAGAACAAATTAAAAAATACTATCAAACATATATAGATATAAAGATAAATAGATAATAAATACTATAAAAACGTGTGGATGGTATTTTTTCTTAATGTCATAAGTGTTTAATGTTAAAATCTATAATGGCAGGAAAAAAACTAAAAAGCAGTTCATAAACTATTTTAAATGACTCAAAATGACGTTAGCACCTGTAATCGGAGGAAGTGAAAGGCAAGGATTTAGGAAACATTCGCTGTGTTCTGAAAAAAAAGAACAAATTACACAAAGGCTTCAAAAAAATTAAGTTAGGGCTTCTTCAAAATTGACTATGAGATTGCCTATGCAGTATTTCTAATTTCCTATATAGAATGGCAAACCTCCTTAATTTAAATTGGGTGTGATTTACCACTGTAAGGCATGCATCAGAACACACAGGTACTGCCCAAATTAACACCAAACACATACGCGCCCGGGCACACACACACACACACACACATACGCGCAAAATAAGCAGACAACTTTATAAACCATGGCATAGGCATTATGACTATGGCTCTGCAGTTAAAGGCTTGGCAATTATTACGGACAAATTCAACTAATGCCACAAGAGGCTCTTACATGCAATGGTTGGGTTACTAGTTTTAGAAGGGCAATAATGAGTATATAATTAGAGTGCATTAATAAAGGCTGTCTACGATAGGGACTGGCTCCCAGGGAGGCCACGAGACTCCTGCCCACCTCCCCCGTACCTAGGAACGTAGGATCGGCATCGCTACGGTGCTACTACCCAACAGAGTCAGATGTATTTTTACTTACCATTGGTCTCTCCTGGCTGCTTATCCCTTTTCCTCTTCTTCTTCTTTCCCTGCATGAAACAGACATAAATGAGAAGGGTTAGAAAAGGAATTATTTTGATGGACAGCACAGAGCAACAGGAGAGTGCTCTGTCCTCCAACCCTGCCAGAGAGTACCCGAGTGCTGGGATCCCTGCGGCACATCCCCATCCCCAGAGATGCTCCCATCCTAGGGAAGGCTCTTCCCACCAGCCCACTCTGTGCTCTGCTACTTCTTCTGCTCTCACATAGCCCCATACCAGCCCCACTGTTGAACTAACCCTGAAAGCCACTGGCACCCTTGGTGGGAGCAGAAAGAAGACCTTATTGCAAGGCAAATTCAGAATGACCACACCAATATTTGACACTTGTAACTCCCTGCATATGCAAGTGGCAAAAATCATTTGTAGTCATTTTTTCCAGAGAAGAAGAAAGAACAAGGGACTGAACGAAGGAGTGGGTGTGAATGGGCTCAGACATGAGCCCCAGGGTTCCTCAACTGCCAAAACCGACCATTAAAACAGACAAGGGAGCCACAATCCTGAGAGAACCCTAACCAGCAGCTGCATAAGGGCACCCTAAACCTGGGAAGCACAGCAGAAAGCAAAAAAAAAAATTCAAAGTGTGCTATAACTAAGACACCATCCACATTTTCTCTATCACCAACAAAATCAGCAGTAATAATTTGCTAAAATATGGCCCTTTCCTAAATGGCCTTTTCCATCAAGATGATGCAATTTATTATTGTTTTAGATTGGAGGGGAAAAGAGGCTACAGAATAAGGGTCTGTCCTTTCCCACTTTTCCTGGAGCACTGTGCAAGAAAGAGGACACAACCAGGATGATCAGCCTGAACTCTGCGGAAAAGAGGATGAGGAGGAGCATGGCTCAAAATAATAAAAAAAAACAATCCTAAGAAAACTCTTCTTCCAGCACTGAGTGACAGCATTTGCAGAGCAACACAGAAGGGCTAATGTGGGGGAATATGGTCATCATGTTCAGGGGTCCCCAGCTACGCTACTAAAAACAACATCTGGGCAGCAATGTCATCTGTAAACAGTGCAGTGATGTCTGCTTTTGAAGACGTGGTAGTAAAAGGAACTGGTGAAAAGATGTAAGACCAGCAGTCCCCGGTGGTCAAGAGGGAATAAACACGTCTTGAATGAAGGAATCTCAAAGCACTTTTGAAGGTCTGGCAACATCTGAGGGGAGCCCAAAAGGTTCTCCCATATCTTGGACATCTCCCTCTCCGTTGGTCTGGCTTCCAACTAAATGTCTACATTTGGCTTCAGCCCATCCACTATGACACATTCCTAGGAATTTATTTGTAAGGAATTCACTCAATGTGAATGCTGGATTTTGATTTGTTGTTGTATTAGTATTTTTCCTCCCCAAAACCAGCTTTCTGGCCCAAGGCTTCTGCACTCTTTTCTTGTTGCAAGCTTGCTGCCCAGGCCGTGACAAACACAGTCCTGTTCAACAGCCTTCTGCTGATGGAAAAAGTTGTGTGTACAGTAAATTTTGAAGCACATGAACATAGCCCTGTTGCCTGAATGCTGCTACTGGGAAATTGTCTCAGACATCTCTGAGATCATTTTTTGGAGATATGATAACTGTCATTCTGAGTTCTCTGTTTCACTAAAGTATCCATCATTACAGCACCCATCTGTCCAGCGTGACAGGAAATGATAAGAGAGAGAACGAGGCATTATTGCTCCTGAAGCTTCCAAAGCATAAAATGTGGGAAAAAACTTTGTATCCAAAAGTCACATAAAAATATAAGAGGTTCAAACTGTGCTTCATCTACATTGGTCTAAGCTGACAATAACTTTATAAAAGCCATTGATTTTTTCCCAGCTTTTCAACACAGGACGGAAATCAGACAATTGCCTCAGGACCATAAGCCTGCTTTTTATTTAAGCTTAAGAAGGCCACTTTGATAAACAACAAAATGCATCTTGTGGTTAATTTGATTACGTTTTGCAGTGTAGTTGGGAATTCAAAAGCTATTCCAAATTGAGAACTTGTAACTTCTTCACACAAGGGCCAGCCAGAACACAGCCCAAGAGTCATCTGCCCTCACAAACGTTTCCAGGCATTAAAAGACTATAACCTCTTTAGGGAGCAGCTCACTACAAAGGTCTGACACATGGGAATGCCAGCCAGGGACCCGGACTTTCTGGTCTCTTTTCAATACCAGCTTTGAGACTTTCGGAAAAAGGTCCCACCAACTACTTCTATATCCTCTGCAAAGACAGTAGGGGGGAAATTATCTTGCTTATTTGTTTAGTTCCTGGGCTATAAGAAGATATTTGATTATGTAGCTAAAAATACATGGAGTTAAGAAAAAAAAATTATGGCAGCAGTTTCTGAAGTGCTCTGCAGAAGACACATTTTGGTCCCTGTCACAGACTGCCCTCCTCAGACTGGGGCAGATGGTCCCTAACACGTTGTCACATTACACGGATCCTTAGGCTGCAGGTAGATGTGGATGTAAACACCTGCTGGCTCTTTGGACAGATTCCTGTTCTCTCTGCAGAGCCAAACCGGCGTGGGGTTTGACAAAGCTGCAGAATCCTTCTGGAATCTTTTTCTAGTCTACAGGTGGACAAGGTTACGTCCCATGTCACCTATGTCCCAGTCCAACATTCAGCTCAATGTCTTACGTTGGATCCCAGGAAGAGAGGAAGTGCCTTATGACACCAGCAAGCCCCAAAGGATTCCCCGAATCCCTCCTTTTCACAAGCATATTGCAAACTGCATTCCTTGAACGCACCCTTCTGATTTCTTAAGACCTGGGCTGCAGCTGGCCTGATGTGCTCACAATTTAACTAGTTTCAGCACCCCAAACACACTCCCCTTCTAGACCTGTGAAGGGCTCCAGACCCTTGGAAACGCCACAGGAGCAGGGAAGCTCAGAGCTCGGCGTGGAAGGCAGAGAGAAATAAATAAATCCTGCGGATGATGCAAGCGTGTGATGCAGAGCTACTGAGCTCTCCTCAGGCAGGAAGGTTCCCCCTGAAGGTCACCTGGGGGTACAGCATCAAGCCGCTGGGAAAGCGCCGGCTTTCTCATCCTGTCCTTTTTAGCTCGAGAAGAAAGGGTTTCTCAGCGCTCACACGGTGAGGACAAAAGTAAAAGGTCCTAAACACTGCAGGCTTTGTACATGCCCATCTGTCAGCGGCGCAGTCACTGCGCACAGCGAACATGCCTGGAACCTCAGTGAAGCGCCTACTCCTCCCGAACACCCAAGAAGACAACACTGCACAGTACCGAGAACTACCTCGAGACTGGGGTCTGCTAGTGTCGGGCCAAGTGGCACAGGAAAGAAAGGGGAAACCGGTGTTTAGCAGCATCGCGTTGGATGTACCGAGATTTCCTCTGCCGCCCTCTGCGAGGAGCGCTCACACCTAAGCCCTCCTCAAGGAACAAAGAGGATGGGAAGAAAAGACGGGCAAGACAACGTAAGGAGCTGGGAAAACTTCCTTAGGCAAATACTGCTAACAGAGGGAATGTGTATTTGCCATTGCTGAAATGGTGGGCGAGCGTGGAGAGCGGCTGCTGGTCTGGGCTTTCCTGCAAACTCCCAAGCTGCCCTCCCAGCCGTGCCTAAGGAAGAGCAAATGCTCTTACACAAAGCACACAATTTATGTGATTTATGGCAAAACAGTTCACGGCAGTGATGACAATGATGATGGAAGATATGGACTTTAATAAAATGAAAGGTTTTACGCTGTACACAACTAACACAAATTCAAAGATGCTACTACCAACCCTGGAAGGTAGGGAGCAGAGTTTATTCCAGAAAATGAGTCCTTGATAGTTTTACTTGTTTGCTTATTTTAGTTTATTTTTTTTAAATAATCAAGATATTTCTATGATTCTAATAAGGAGGATTTATTGCTCTCACGAATCCAGAAATCTGACTTGAATTTATGGGATTGAGGCTTGCAAACACTCACTACCAGATGTACCCCTTCCATGAAGGCGTGGAAAAAGGGGTTACATCTGCTAGCAAGCGGTTACAATGCTGGCCCTTTGTAAGGGCACAACATTTTTCCATTTCTAGCTGTGAAACAGGCTTTCTCAAGGCGTAGGAGGAATCATACTAAAAAGTACTCCATGAATTGATCACAAATTCCCAAACATGTTTTTTTTAGAATGAGAAAGGGAAAAAAATAGATAACATGGCCATGAAAAACCAGAACATAATTGAAATATACAACAGTAGAGCGTGGAATAATTCATTTAACCCCACTTGAGAGTAAGACTTTCAAACAAGTCACACTTTTGGTTTTGCCAGTCCTTCTCTGAAGCTAGGATAAGTCATTCTTCCACTTTCCACTATACTCTCACACAGATAAGCACAAGACACTAATTATTCATATTTTTGGTGGAAAGGAGAGAAGCCATACTAGGGGAATTTTATTATTTTTTAAACTAATTTAAAATGACCAGCAAGCCAGAGAACATTTCCAGATGCTGGTAAAAGTGAAGGCAAGAGTTTCTTCACTGAACTCTACTATCGTGCCCCAAATCTAACCATTTACTAGACCCAGTCAGGAGGCCTCTTCCAAGCGGAGGCCATGAATTATCCCCAATAGTTTTAGCAATGCAGAGGGAAGCGTCCGCTGTTGTTACCAGATTGGGATCCTGAGCCACGCTTTCCAAGTAGTGCTTGTGTGCAATGTGTGGTCGTAGTTCAGCAGGTCACATATACATTTCTACAAGCTCTACTACTAAAAAAATTTCCACCTACATAGGAACCTACATAGTTATCCCGTGCAGACCAGCCCGGGTACAGCTGCATATGAAGCTGTCGCTCCTTTCTTGCTAGTTCATAGTATTTCGCTTGTTCTTCTCTGGATAACGCGTGCCACTGAGGTGGAGAACAGAAAAAGACAAAATAAAAAGCATAGCTTTTTTTTTTTTTTTTTTAAGCATGCTAATAGCAGGGTATAATAGTTATACATAAATACAGTTAGAATTGATTTTCTTGAAACACACTAGATAAAAATAGATTGTCTGGAATACCGCCAGTTCATATTTTATTTATAACTCCAGATTATAACTCCAGTTAACTTAACTGAGACACCATTAGTCATTTACATTCATTCAGCCCCTGCGTTTGCCAGATGAGAGAATGAAAAAAAACTAAATAAAAACAAAGAACGGGGGGATTTAAAACCTGAACCATTTGTTCTGAGCCCAAGATCTCAATTACAGGCATTAGAAAGATCTATCTCCCTCCTTTTTCCAATGCAGCCCCTGCCCACCGCCTTTTCCTCATTCATGCAGGTTCCAATACTTGTCTATTTCTAGGACAGTATCAGAAGGAATATGGAATTTTTACATGTTCACCTCATGCAAACAGCATTGTAATAACAATACCAATGATTTAAAAAAAAAAACATCCCTTCTTCCCTCCCATCCTGCCTCCCCCTTCCCTCCTCTTCCCCCCCTCCCTCTTCCAAGCAAATGACCTCAGGGATAAAAACTTAAAAATGATCTTTGGTTTGCTTGGATTCTCTGAATCTTTACATCACGACCTGTTATCCCCAAAATAGAGGAAAATACACCTCTTGAGCAGCCCACAGTTCCCCTGTGTGCAGGCAGTGGGATCCCTCCCAGTTTCACTCTCGTTTCCCCCTCCGGCCCTGCCTCTCCTTTGCAGTACTCTGGTACCTACCCTCCGACCGAGGATTTGGTTGATGGCTGCGCTCTCTTTCAATGTGCATTCTGCTACAACTTTTGCTCTCATTTCCTTCATATACAACATAAAAGCATTAAGAGGTTTCTTTATGTGTGGCTTCTTTTTCTCTTCTTCTTTTTTGGAGTCCTGATGTTTTCTGAAGGGTAAAGATACAACAGACACAAACCTTACAGTGAGGATTCCTGTGAATTTATTAAATTAATCCCCTCCAACCCAGCACATAAATCCTCAGAAATTGGACACTATAAAAAAACCTGAATAAAGTTATCCTTGTCCACTTTTACAACTGGCCATTGAGATCCAGAAAGTTATCTAGAGCCTATATACATATATATATATATCCTGGCTGCTATATGAGGACCATTTTAACAGCATTTCAACAAAATCTATCCCACGTTTATACGACATCACTGGGTACATTCCTAGAAAAACCTCAAAAGGATGCAAGAACCTAGAAAAATGGATTCTTAATTCACAGGGAGGGCTTATGAGCATGATGGTAGTAGAAATAATTATGCACCATCATCACTAGGATCAGAAATGCTGTCTTTCTGATTAATCCGTAAAATGAACGGCAGGAAGGACCAGATGTGCTAGTGAAGGAGGAGCAAGGAAATCAGGTTAATTCTCGGTTTGTACCTAAACTTGATACCAGTTGAGAGCTTGTTCTCTGCAGCTCTTTATGGTCTGATTTATCTTCTCAAGTTATGTGCCTTATATCTCACAATTTCATAGTAAGAAATAACAGCGAAAACAATAAAAAATCTTTTAAGCTAATCAGTAAAATTTCATTTCCTTGTTAAAATGGGTCAAATTAATAGCTACTTGCCTGCATCACAGAAGTACTCTCAAAGACTAAGTATCCATGTTATTTTCACATATTTTGTAGGTAAATGCTGATCAAATCACTTAGAAGAAAAGAGAAAGAGCTACTTTTCTTTTTTTTTTTTTGCAAAAAACATTCCCACAAATCCAAGCTTTTTTGAAGTTACATACTAAATGTGATATTTAGGAATTTCTGAAAAATAAAACTTACGAGCTGTGGAGTGAGCCGACGTCGCTCTGGGAAGATTCTTGTTTGACTGTTGGTGTGACTATGGCCGGATGAGGGATTCCAGTTGTATGTAAACTATGATGTGGCGGGACCATGTGTGGAGGAAACCTAGAGGAGAGAAAGCTGTGTAAATCGTCAGAATAAAAATGAATGAATGGGGAGGGATGTGTATACACATTAAAAAAAAAAAGGCATATAACAAGCACATGACAGCTAGACAAAGCGTATGAAAGCTGGCAGCATTAATTAGCAATAAATTAAACATAATGACTCTTCTAATGTCATTAAAGCCAATCTTCCCCTTCATTATCATTACTGACATGAGACATCATGATTTTTAACATCTTTAACAAAAGGCAAATTCAACTGGATGAACTTGGATGAAAGTGGAATTTCAGCTACCTGCAAGAAAATCTACCAGTCCATTTTTTTTTTTCCACTAAGAAATTATCTATGGCAACTAAGGAACCAATTCTTACAGTTCTGAATCATGTTGTGAATTTGGGATGACATCTTTTGTTGCATATTGACAGCAAAATAAAATATTAATGCCAACACAATCCAGATGCATTTTTGATAATCCTTATAGATGCCTCATTAGCTACATTTTGTTGATGGAGCAAAAGAAAATACTTATTTGTGTCTAATAAATCTCTGAGCCATTCTGCTTTAACAGAAGGTGGGTGAGTTGTGGAAAGAAGTCAGTTTTGATCCATTAAGGTAACTGAGGAAGGCTTAAATTCCTGTAAAACAACAGTCTAGCCTTTTTAAAGAGAAAAAATGCTGTCAGCTCTATGATTCATGGTCACATACATGGGAGTCCCAGTCCTGCAGCTGGATTCACAGGAATAAGGAATCCTTTTGTACAGACTCTAATTTCCAGGTCAAGGCCACAGAACAAACATCACAATCATTAAGTCTTTTTATTTCTCTTAATGAAATTAAACTTTGCAAAAGAAGGATGGATTTTTGATCATTATTATTCCTCAACAGTCTTAAAAGGTTTCACAGGGAATGACTGAATGACTTTGCCTAACAGAACTCCCACTGAAGTCAACTGGTCTCCAGGGAATGGGATCTAACCCAGAGTTTTGGCTCAAAAGTAACTCCTCTCAACAAACTCCTCTCAGAATTTTGAGATGCTTTGGTCCAAATAAAGTACTACAATATGGAGCAAACAGTGACAAAAAGAATTATTTATTCCATCATGAGTGTTTTACCATCGCTAAGGAGATTGTATACATATATTAGAATATAATGGGATTTCCTTACTGCCCACCCCCTGCAAAATTCTATTACTGAGCTTAAAACACCCCAAGATGCCTAAATATTCCTTATATTCACAAGCTAGCACAGAACGGTACTTTCATAAAAAGGACTTATATCCAATAGGAACTCTGTGGATTTCTGTCTATCAGCTAGTAGTACTCAAAATCACTGGACAGAAGTATTTTATCTTTGAAGCCAGTGGTGGGACAAGCAGGGAATGACAGGGAGGATGTGAGGCTGCTCAAACTGGAGAAAAACTACAGTTCCTACAAAGGCCTGGGGAGAAGGAGCGGAGGAGGAAGGAGGACGGTAAGAGCAGAGGAGAATGGGAAGCCAAGTGGTCACTCCTTCAAAGGCTTCTACTTTTATTAAAGACTCATTGACACAAATGTCCAGGTGGGTTCTTAGAAGACCTCGCCAGCTCCCTAATGGAAGTAAGTGGGAGAGCAGCGGGAGTCTGGCTGGGGACCGGCCTTGATGCATGGCAGGTCAGGAAGGAGGCGACGCCAGGGCTGCTCTAGACCCACTCCTGCCCCTGAACCGCCCCAGAGGTGGCAGCACACAAACTGGGCCTTCCCTTCACTTCCTTCTGCCGTCCCTCCCTCTGTGTGTGTGGACTGGACATTCGGTGTGTTCACACCGCGCTTGGGGCCCTGGCCAAATACAGAGTGAGAACTCAAAGGGGGAGTGAGAACTCAAAGGGCATGGCTTTTAGCTTCTCTCTCTCTATATATATGTATATATATGTATATATATATGTGTGTGTATCTGCACTGAAATCAGTAGGTAAGCAGAGTTGTGATGCTCCCCATCTAAGGACTGTCTTTCCTAGGTGAACTGCCTGCACAGAACGGGGATGAAAGCCGATGATACCACAATGCCAGGGCAAAACCTGCCTTTGGGGAACAGAAGGGAAGAGCTGAGCTCGCCTGGCATGGGGGACACGTGGCAGTGAGGGAGGGCAGCTGCAAGCAGTGGCAGTACAAGGAGGGAAGGGTGGGAAAGACTGAGCGTGGAGGTTAGACTCGGGAAAGGGGTTCCTAACTATCACAAATATTACTTGGTTCCATGCAGCATTGCATGTGCTGTGACATTGTTGAGTTGTTTCCCAATTTTCTTTCCCAGCGGTTGCTTTTTTATAGGAGCTGCACTGTCTGCCCTTCAGTCAGTTAACCCAGTCTCCATTTACATTAAGGCCACATTATGGAGGGGTCATACAGGATCAAGAGATGTTATTAAGTGTGTTGCATGCATAAGAAGTGAGGGGATGTGACAAGCAGAGAGGAATGTTGCAAATGGTTAAAACAACCTGAAGACACTACCTAATAGTCTAAACCATTTATTAAAATTATTATTAGTCACCCATTAACCTTTTATAAACTATTCATAAGCATGCTCTAACTAATGGACTGTAATTGCTAAGCTTTGGGAATATTCTGGGCTGGGAAGCATTATATGCTCTGAAGATCACCATGAGGATGCAGGTAAATACAGGAAGGGCTTTTTAAAGGGAGGCTTTGGGAAAACAGGAATTGGCCTCAGAGGCCAAGGTGGGCGAAGCCGGGCTCTGCCCTGGCTGCAGTGACGGGCGCTGTGGGCACCGGCTCTGCTGCTCTCTGGACGGGACACAGGGGCAGCAGCTCCGACCTGCTGGGCAGCCACGGGCCAGCGCACGGGCGCACGGGGCACAGAACAGGAGGCTCTGTGCACCCACGCACACCCCTCACCTTTGCCTGAACATCCCCCTGATTTTTTTTCTCCAGACAAGTATTCCATGAATTGCAATAAACACCCTAAAAATTCTAAGCAGCTCATTATACACCACTGTCTCCTTTTATGGCTCCAAGCCAGAATATAATGATGAGTCTTAACTTGTTAAGGACAACTAATTTTTTGTTCCTGGCTGTCTCAGGGGCTTCTCTCTTACTCACTCTCACTTTACTTCACTGTTGACATGTTTCTGTTAACTGGATGTCATCTGCCTGCCTTGATTTTATGCACAAGCAGTGGGATGCATTTTTCTGTGCAACAATTCTGCTTTGAGTTGCATTAGATTTGTCATTATTCTCTCATTTTCCCCTTGCACTTGTAACATTTCATCTATTCCTGCCTTATTTTTTGAGCCACGGTGCACCCACATTATGGTTTATACATGATCTTGCTCCCTTTGAAGCCGGCAGATTTCAGAGCCAGCCCTCGTCAGGAGAAGTGCCTGCTACCAATTTAGCAGGCTGAGGGCCCCGAGCTCCAACAACTCAATCTAAAGGGGGTCACAGGGTGGCACAAGCGAGTGTCAGCAAGTGCTGTTTAATTGCCAATCTAGGCTTCTCCATGGTGTTTAAAGTATAATGACCCATCACTTAATTCTGAGAAGTCCTGGCCCTGCTGCTGAATGGAATGAATATCAAAGGATGTGCTAGAACAGGGCAAGGAGCCTACATTTCCTATAACTGCCATAAGTATAATAGACCTCTACTTCTGTCGTCCCATTACCACAATAATGTATTTAATTTGCTGTGTACTCTTTTTAACTAGATACCTTTCATAAAGCCTATCTTGGGAATATAGCCTCCCCCCTCCCACCTCTCTCCCCTCCCCCAAATGACTAGCCTCTCTAATAATAATTAAACCAAATCAAGCTCTACTTTGCCTCGCACTGTGCCTGCAAATCTTTTGTAGATATTTAAAAAGATTAAATGCAGGGAGGGAACCATTGTTTAAATTTGCAGCTCTCTCCCCAGCCTAGGATTTTTTTTCCTCTCTGTGTTGGGTCTATTCATTTTTTTTTTAAGTTGATTTTTCAGTTGTCTCTAGTTACTGGTGCAACATGGGCAGATTTTAATTTTTACCTTTACTTCTATTGATGTAAAACATGTAACAGTGTTTCCCTACTCATTCACTCATGAGCCCTGGTTATTTGTTCCCATTGCTCAAGGCAGTGTGTGCCTTTTTGTTTTTTTTTAATCTTTGCCTCCTTAAATCCTCTCTACACTGACCTCCACATATTAAACTGCAGAGATGGAGAGGAAGGGACAGAGCGGGGAAGAGACGTGGAACCTTGCTATGTAATGCATGCTAATTTAATTATGTGCCATCATCAAAATGGATTAGCTGTTTCAGCCCATCAGGAAAGTCTAAACCTCCACCGATTTAATTAACCAGACTGAAAATCAGATGAACAGAAAATAAAACTATCATTAGGAGCAATTAGTGATTACTTAAACATAGTGCTGCCAACCAGTTTGTAAATAAAACTAGCAGCCCCTGGAAAATTAGATGGAATTAATTGGAGGCAGGGAGGGGGAGAAATACATACTTCTAAAGCTTTAGAGGGTCAGGCAGGTCCTTTCATGTTGCCTATCAGTGTTTGGAGCTTTGGTGGGGGGAAACACAGTGCGATACCCTTGCTTGGGCAGCAGCCCCCGCCGCACGCAGAGCATCACTCCGGGTGACAGCCCCCAGGAAAGCAACGGGTGTCACGACTTCTCCTCCTTGCTTTTCAGCATCACATTCTCCCGGCTTGTTCATTTTGTTGGCTTTTGGAGACACTTTCCCTTCATCTCTGTCCACACCTCACCAAACTTGTCCTCTCCTCTTCCACCCCACCAAGGTCTGAGCACTTGTCCTTTCACTTCCAGAAACTCATCCCCCCAAAGAAATGTCCTCCTCTAGTGGGGGCACCAGGAGGAGCTACACTCGCCCGAACTCAGGTCATCCTTTGAACTCACCTTGACATGGAAGCATTGACAGTCAGGGCTGTCGGGTAAGGGTGGCGGAAACCCCCTGTCGTGATCGGGTACACCGGCTGACCTTGCCTGGCGGAAAGGAGGGAAGGAGAGAATGAGAGGGAGAAAAAAGGGTTGGGAAAAAAAAAAAAAAACAACAAAAACTTCTCTCTGCACAGTAAGCTTTATTCTCATTTGATCAGAACAAAAATCTTGGGGATTGTACAGCAAGGATCAAAGGAAAGAAACACAGAACAATTTGAATGCCATAAATCTGATAGGAATGGCTAATTAAATTTTATAACCTCTGCTTATGTCAATAGAGACCCTCTCCCCAAGCTGAAACTAGGTGTTTTGTTGTAATAATTAAAGGCGAAGTCTCGCTTGCTTTAATGGAGCCATCACACTAATTGAGGGCTACACATCCAAAGGAAAACAATAATGAATGTAAATTTATACCAAAATAAAGTACAGTGAATCAAAGGACTTCAGTTGCGCTTTGGGCCTCTTTCGGTATTTAGATCTCGGTGAGAAAACATTAAATTAACAGAGCTTAATTTGTAGCCTTTTGTCAGATTAACAAGTGTTGACAAGAGTTACCGGGGGAGAGTCCCCAAGAAGTATTGTGGGTAACCAATAGACAATCACACCTCATTACAATAATTAAAAAATACAGCAACATGCAAAACAGCATCCTCATGAAAGACACACAACTTTTCCTGATTGAGGTTTGTCTGTGCTGGCTAGTTCTTTTTATCTGTCCTTCAAATATATCACTTGAATGGGTAGGACCCTTTCTTTGGTGGGGCACCGTGCTAGAGACATCCAGGCCAGGTGAAGATGGATGGACTGAGAAGTTGACTGTGAAGCATGAGTAGAAAGGAGATGGGGAAAAAAGAGCCTTTTGTTACTTCTGCAAGGTTGGCCATGCTACTCTTCCAGAGAAAAAGTCAATATGGAAGTATCAACCCGCACCAAAAGCAGAGGGAGAAGCTTGAGAGTTGTGGGTAAGCAAATATAGCACTGGTGTCAGCTCAGGATAACTCATGGTGATGACAGACCCCTCCTGTGATGAAGGTGGCTGTTATCTCTTGGGTGCTGAAACTGACCACATGTGGCCACGTTGGCTTGGGTCTGGCTCAAGAAGGACTTACGAGTGTCATTTTAAGGTATGGAAGGCACAGAGACACGTTTACACAATGAGAAGCCAGTCAGTGACAAGGAATTTCTTCCCTACATCCTCACTTGATTAATGCTCCTGACTTCTGGAAGTATCTCAGTATATTTGTTTTACATACTGAGGCATTTACTGTGCAAAACTGAGGTGGGCAGTTGTAAGAGAAGACCAGAAGTTGCCTGTACTGCAAGCAAGAAAGGAGAAAAAAAGGAGCTGACGTGTACCAGTGTGCAGGGTTTCCTACAAATAATCAGCACAAATGAGGAGGAATTTATGATTTCAGGGAAATCTGGGTTTTCGTCCTGCTTGTGCTATGCTGTTCTGGGGAGTTTTGGCAAGCGAGACGATGGGTAAGGGGTGCAATCACCCCACAGCCAAGGGCCTGAGCTCCGGTGGGTCTGGGCACCCGTGGCTCCTGCCCCGCTCCTTCATGGTGCAAATCCCATTTCTTTCAGGAGAGCAAACCAGCAAAAAGGAATTTTAGCACAGCTGGCCAAATAACCTCGAGCGGGAAGAAAATCCTCCTAGCTCAGGGCAATTCATTCCTAAGGAAATACAATCTCCCCACTCTGGATGAGGCCTAAATGCCTGTTATGTGAGAAGAACATGATAATAATGTTGATTTATAATGCAGAGCACCATTGTATTCAGCAACACAAATGTGTTTTATAAAACATTTAAGTAAAATATGCTGCACAAAAGGCCTAAGCAGCATGGAAATTCATTATAAATCCAATGCAGTGATGGCATCATGGAGAAAAAAAAAAAAAAAGGACTCAGTTATTAAAGGAAGCCTCATTCCCTAGACTTTGCTAGTGAAAAAAACCAAGCAAACAAACAAACAAAAAAGCTACTTTTCCTGGCTTCTCCCTTAACTTTTCCTGGCTTTTTCCTTCGTTGATTTGGAAGTAAATTCATTTCTCTTTCATGTTTGGTAGGAAACCCCCTTCCTCAGATACCAACTGTCCAGCATCAGTTTGACCAGGAATGCTTTTGCTCATCAAGACAAAGATCTGCTGCTTCCCGAGAAAACCGAACAGAGCTTTGACAGCGAAAGCCAATGAAACTCAAAATTGCACATTTATAGTGAGAACGGTCCTATTAAAAAAAATTAAAAAGATGTCCATTAAAACAACCATGAGTGCCCAGAAAACCAAACTGCAGGGCATATTAGAAAAAAATTAAAGGAAACACGGCTCAGCATAAAGGCATTAATAGGAACAAGTCATTTCTGCGGAAGAGTTTAAAAATTCATGCTTCACAAGCCATCAGCAAGTTGAAACAACATGCAAGGCTGTGCCCAACTGCCCATGTTTGTTTAAGACCACATGACCTGGTATAAGTTTTAATTAATCTTTATGAGGTGGGTAAATTGATAACCACTCAATAAAGTGGCAGCTGGCAAATAGACTTATCTCAACACACGCACACATGCGCACACAGACACACAAGCTTTTAACATAAATTTTATACATCAAAATTAAAATGGAAATTAAAAAAATGGAACTCCTTACTGTGGTACTAACCATCCTAGCGGATGGGGGATTTGTCCTACAGTGCCCGGTGATAACGGATAATAAGGAGATATATCTGGAGGATGTGGAGGCCTTGGAATTCCTAAGAAAGAGGAAAATAAAGTGGTTTTAGTATTGAGTCACAGAAATGCAGAAATAAAAGTAAAAATCATGTATGTTCCTGGACTACTGACTATTCTTTTTCATTACAATGTTCATGTGTTCACTTTGAGCTTCCAAAGGATATTTCTCAGTCTTAGCTTATAAAGAGAACTTGTTGGTATCTTGCCAAATGAGATTCAATGAGAAAAAGATGATGTGATTCTCCCCTTGCCATTTCTTCAACCAGAGATAATTATTTTATTGTTTAGGTTAGGAATTCAGTAGTCTCAGCTACAGGTGGGATGTGACACTGTGCTTAAATGCTCAACAGAAGGGTGACCTCTGTATTGAGTCCATGGTTATTTTGTTCTCAAAGTCAAGAAGGGATGGAGGCCCCAACTAGACTTGGACTGTGTGCTCCATAGCTGTATTCCAAAGCAGCCTCCGAAATGAGCTACCCAGTTGGTGTAATTGCAAATTTCACTTTTGAGGTGTACAAAAGATATTACTTGGTTTTGTGTCTGTAGCCTTTCCCAAAAACCAAAGAGCAGAGACCTCTAAATGGCAGGTAAAACTGGGGGCTGAGGGTGCCTGGGGAGACAGCCCCTGAGTTTTGGCTGTCATGGTGCAGATCCTATTGAGAGCACAGAAATCAGCTCCAGGTATCAGCCCAAATCTTACACTCTTACCTGGAGGGCATGTAAGAATTACTCAGCTGAGTAAGGGTTACAGGACTGGGTCTTTCAAGCAACAAGCCAGAGCACAATAACATAATAGAAGCAAAATTAAAACAGAGAGCATTAAAAGGAAGGGGCACTGTATTCATGGCTAAAACCTATTTTTTTAAGTCACTCAGGAAGCTTTTAATCTCTAAATTAAATCTCCTTGTGTGACATTTTCATGCAGGCATTGCTTTTTCTCCATTACAAAAACCAAACAGATTAACTGGGCTTTAACCATACAGTGAGCTATTTGCACACTTGAAAGAATGTTCACAGAAGAAAAGTAAACAGTCTACAGACGTTAATCATATGTTTTACGATAACCATTTAAAAGCTATTCCCTGTACTACCATTATTTACATGAGGGGCTGACTATGCCATTCACTTGCAATACCCAGGGATGGTGAGATGGATTCCTTTTAAGCCACGTGAAGTTAGCATTAAGTACAATTAAAAGGGGGCCCCAACTGAAGCGTATGCGGTGAAAAACAGCTAATGTACTGCCTCATTCAAGGGCTGGAGCTTAGATAAATTATCTGCATACGTTAGGGACAACACAGGGCTATTCTTCTGACAAACTCTTGACACAATTCAGTTTCAGATGTACTTTCTAATTAACTAGCTGGGATTTGGATTAACAAAAACAAAAACACTGTTACTAAGAGCTCAATGCAGCCTGAAGAAGGAAGATTGACACTGTTTGACTTCTCTGAGCCCTAAGGTTAAACAGGGACTCTTAAAAAGTTAGAATAACATGTAAATTCTATTCTGTAACACCAATAAATCTAGTCAAGGTTTTATACGTTGCTCTATATTCAAGAAGACTGCCCTTCAGGCTGAACGGAGAGCTGGGTAGACTTACATTGGGGAAAAGAGTTGCAAGTATATGGCTGGAGTTAAGTAGCTAGGGTAGATGAAAATTCAACATTATAGGAGAAAAATGGCTGAACTCCTGACACAGAAACAATGGGATTTGGGGAATTAAAAGAGCTTCATTTCGAAAGCGGTCATGACCCACCACCTTTAAAATTCCAGCTGCAATTTTTTAAGCGCAGATCACAGAATGTACATGTTTAACTCTCTGGGTCGTGCATGCAAACCAAGCCATTAATAGATCCAGCTACTGCATGGAGTATCATGCTAGCAAAGAAACACACCTGCAAAGGACCCCACGCATGCAACTCTGGTGCCACTGCACAGAGGGTTTATGAAAATTCACCCGGTAGGTTTCCTTCTGAAGCCTAATTGGCTTAAAGAGGAACTATTTTGGCCAGTTCCTTGCCTGTGCCTTATGTTTTGCATGTCCCCTTGGTGCTCTGGCACAGCAAACCCTTCCCCAGGCCATGCAAAAGGAGGAGATCCTCCCTCAGAACAGAACAGGCTCCCACCTACCTGTTTTGGGGTCTACGTCGGCTGGTAAGTGTGGAGGAGGGTTTCCTGGTGTGAAGTGCTCATTGCTGTACGTGATAAGCGGCGTGAGAGGGTGTACATGGTGTGGGTGCTGCACAACTGGTACTTTGTTAGACTGCGGAGAGAAAACACGTTGGGCTGTTAGGAGAGCTGTGGCCTCCCCACGCAGTGTATCCGCATTTCAGGATTTCAGCACCATCCTCACACATTTGCAGGTCCCTTCTCAGCATTCCCCCTCCGCCTGCCTGGAACTATTCACACTCCTTCCCTGCACACGAGTCTCTCTAATCTTTTTGACCTCCTGTGCTCCTGCGTGGTCCAGCGGCAATTTTTAAAATTTCATTTCTAATTTGAAAATCCAGGGCTTTGCCCCCGAGATGCGGGCAAGGCACTTGGTGAGGGGCTGGCGGAGCCCCCCATTTAATTAGCAAGAGACCCAAGTGCTCGCTGACCTGCAGGACTTTCCCTTTCCCCTTCCTGTTCCCACTTTCAGTTCTGCATTTTACTGTTCAACGCGAACACATGCCAGATAAAAAGCCTTTGTAGTTCTAGAGTATTCCCTTCATCAGCAAGCATTAAGCTGACAAGTGATCACCTGCATATTTTATATACATATATTTTAGGAGAGCTGATTAATTATCAATTCATCGGAGAGCACTAATAAATGGAAACTGGATACTGGTGAATTAGGCTACTAAAGGATTCAGCTGTAAAAATAATGTCAGAAACACACATAAAGCCATTGGAATTAAAACTCTTGTGAGGAGAATAATCGCGCAGATATCACGAGATTTTACTTGTCACATTCCTAGCTCTGGGGGGGGAAAGATCTTTTTTCCTACCAACAATAAAAAAGAGCGAAGAAATGAATGAATGAAAGGCAAAGGCAGGCTGAACTGTAACTTACCCTTCCAACATCACAAAGAAAAAATTAAGCTGAAACAAGTGAACTGCTGGACCATTTACTGCGAGTAATCCAATTGCAAAAACCCCTATTCCCCATAGAGGATTTTCACTAAAATCCTACAACAGGGACATTTAACCAGATTAGGTACCAGCAAAGATAAAGAGGCTGGTATTAGATGATGAATGGATTAGAGTCAGGTTTCATTTTAGAATGTGTCTTCATTTCCTTTTATTACTTTAAGTAAGGAACAACTTGCATTAACATCAAGCGAAAGGAATCACATTAAAACAGAGCAGCGATAGCGCAGCGGCACCCGAGAGCTCCGCCGCCGCTCGGGCTCCGCCGGCGCCTGCCCGGGCGCCCGCACGCGGCCACCGGGTCCCCACGCTCACCCCAAACGCGCGTGCACCCTCCACGGTGCAGACCCCCGCACGCTGCTACCGCATCCTGGTTGGAGCCCCCTGAGCTGCTCTTGGAGGCATTTCAGAAACACCTCCGTTATTCTTCAAGGACAAGCTGCTATACTGGAGGAGGAAGAGGGAGATGGCGGTATGATCCATCAGCTGGCGTGCAAATGGCTACTTGCCAAATTTGACATTTTGCAAAAAAAATCCTACGCATCAAAGAAGAGAAATGGCAGTGCTTATGCTTCCCACAACTTATCTTGTTTCTGTGTTTTTTTAACCCTTATAGACCCATCGCTAATAATGAGCCTGAGGCACAGCAGGTCCCACCAACAGGGCATGGCTGAGGCAGCCAAGGCTGCTGTGCTGGCCGGGCGCTGGGTCAGAGCCTCTGTCAGTCACACAACTAAGGACAAGCCCCGGCCACAAAGAACCATCTTGGGTTTACATCAGAGCAGCTGTGGGGATTTAGCCTCTTAATCCAAAAAGTCAACAGAAACGCTCGGACCAAAAACCCATTTTCTTCCAAGTCAACCACCTGAGCCGCCTGAAAGCACCGCAAGGCCTGGCAAGGGTATCACGTGGGGAATCACACCACACACCATCCAAACTGCTGGGCTGCTGTTCAGCACCGCACAACTTCGTGTGCCAAATGACCGAATGAAACTCTGGTTCCCCCCCAAAATTACTTCCCAGTAAGCGGGATTTTTGTTTGCAAAGGATTCTGTGAACTCCTGCTCTGAGTGACGCAGTGCATGGCTGGTAGCTGCTAGAGCTCTCTGCTCTCCCAGTTGTTTTCACATTATTGCCAAAATCTCACCCAGATCCTGACAGAGTAACAGCGTTAATGTCGGTCTTCCATGCAGAGCTTATTTTCATAGAAATCAGAACTGGTTAGTTAAAAATAATAAAAAAAAAGAAAGTGACAGAATAACATTAGAGGGTCAGACCTAAGCCAACAAACAAGAAGCAGCCCTAGAGGAAAGCTGGACTTAGGTGTCAGCATCACCAAAGACAGATATACCATGGGGAGTCACATGTGCACTGTGGGAAACCACCTCCTGCTGCTTTGATATACCAAGAACCCCTGCAAAACCCTGGTAAAATAGCACCCGTGCTAGATTATTACATATCTTACTTCAAGTCTTTTGGGGAAGAGGAAAAATAATAAGACAAAAGAGAAATCAATGGCCAAGAGTTTAAAGCTTAGTCCACAAACTTTTCCCCAGGCAAGTAATTTTCATTTGAGTGACCATCCTTGTGTCAGATAGATAACTCATATATAAGTGTGATTTTTTTCCTGTTCTGATCATACTGGGACAGGCGTATGGGAAGAGGGAAAATACATTGGGAGAAAAGGGGAAAATACATTTACACACTTAAGATTTTTGTCCAAATTAGGTGAGTCCAAACCAGGGTCTCTGCAGATCTATCTGCACCAGTATGCAAGGTTGGTATTCTGCTTGGTCCTCTTTATTACACCCTGAGAAAACGGGACCTAGCTGGGAATAGCACACGCAATTTGCAAGCTGAACTAATTATGCACAATATGCTAAATACCCTGGTCTTTAAAAGCAGCATTCCTGAGGTTAACTAAGCGTCCTCGGAAAAAAAAAGAAACAGAAAGGGCCTGCTGGAAAAGAGCAGGATTAATCCTGCATATGCATCTACCTTTGAAGCCAATGGGAGTTCTGCCAGAGTAACGAGTGTGGTCCTAACCCCATCCACTGGCAGCGAAAGGTAAACTGCAGAAACCATCAAGAGGAGGAGACACCTATTAGATGACCTTAGCCTTCCCCCTGCAAAAGGCCCTTTTCCAGCGTACACTTGCTAGTACTTTATGGAGGGCCCTTTTAAGCTAGAAGCCATCCCGAGATGCAGGAATTTCTCTGGCAACTTTTAAGAATTCCATTTATGGCTATGTCACACGCGGAGCGCGGAGCTGCGCTGGCCGCCGCAGATTAGCATCGGCACATGTGGCTGCAGGAAGGGAGCAAGCAGGGATCTCTGCCGAGAACCACAGCACCTACAGAGCACCAAGTCCTCTGTCGATAAATCACCCCTCGCCACTGAGAGCCAGGGGCTCGCACACCAGGTTAGAGGGCACTGCAAAGAACTGCAGAAAAAACAACAGAAGTTTGCTTTTCTTGATAACCCCGGCCTGAAGCAAACCGGAGGAAATTGTCCCCATAGGGATGCTCTGCTAAATCTCTATATATGAATTTGAAATGGTTCTGGGAGTGCTTAAGACACAGATATTAAATAATGGAACTTTGGAATGAAACCTCGCACTGAATTTGGGGCTGATGAGACATTCGAGAGGGGTCCCAAGATGCACACACCATGTGTAGGTGCTGTTAGGAAAGAAAGAAACCAAAAACAAGAAGAAAAGCTAAACTTTGGATTACAACTGCAGGGGATGGTGTGTGTAAATTGCTGTGTATTAGGCGTTGTTGCATGGTAAGGACATTTCATTAACAGGATGAAAGATGCTTGTATGCATTTACGGACCAATTTAATACACCCCACTGATGAATACTCCCCATTTATTGAAGGAGTTAATACACGCTGTATAAACCCATCGTTCCTAAGTCTCTGAAAGCAACCTAAGACTTGCGTAAAATGAAATGGCACATTGTAGGATACACAAAGAGACACCAGCCTCCACGCAGGAAGAGTTTGCTGCTGCCACTTCTGTTTGCAAACGCAGAACATGGGCCTGAGCAACACAAATACAACATTAATTCGAAGCTGGGGAAACATATAGAGGCACTGGGGCATGGGGCAGCAGCAAGGGAGGTTTCTGCCAGGAGCAAGGCGAAACCTCCCGCGTCCGTGAGCAGGGAGCCCCTTGGAGGGGCTTGGAGCCGCAAGGCTGGCTCGCCAGCCGGGCACGCTGGTGGCTACGGGCAGCGTGGTGAGCAGAACATTGATGGGGCTCTTGCATCCCGGAGCCCCGGAGGCTCCTGCTCGGCCTCCGCGATGGGCAACCTGGAGGAGGAAGGGTCGCCGNCCTCCCGCGTCCGTGAGCAGGGAGCCCCTTGGAGGGGCTTGGAGCTGTGAGGCTGGCTCGCCGGCCGGGCATGCTGGTGGCTACGGGCAGCATGGTGAGCAGAACATCGATGGGGCTCTTGCATCCTGGAGCCCCGGAGGCTCCTGCTCGGCCTCCGTGACGGGCAACCTGGAGGAGGAAGGGTCCCCGTTCACCTCAGCAGCGATGAATCAGCGCGCAGCAAGCGCAAACGGGGCAAGAGCTCCGCCTGCCTTTTCTAGCCCTGTCCTCCTCCTGCTACTCCCCGATGGCTGCCCCTTTCTGCAGGAGAAAGACGGGCCCTGCACGTGCCCGTATGAGCCCCGTACAATAAAACAAAAGCCACGCGGAGGAGGCTGTGCTGCTCGCTCCCCTCCTCCTCGTGGGCGCAGGAGCCTCACAGTGCCCTGGCATCAGCGGGTCCTCCTGCAATGGCTTCCTGGGTACCATTTGACACTAGTTTACACTAAAAATAGGTGCGTAACTTGTCTCTGTGCATTTCCCAGATGGTGCCATTGCAGCTATGCAGGCTGCGGTCGCTGAAATGTTAACAGAGCGTGCCGAGCGGCTCTGCAGTACCCAATATGCTTGGAAGGGAGATGGGATTTTTACCTCTCCTACAGTTGATTTCACCTTGGTGCTACCCTGCAAAGCCTTCTCCCACAGAGATCCAGAAAACTAAGTTACAAGACCAGGCAAACCCCCAAATATCGCCATGCTTCACCCTGCCGGAGCAGCATTCCTGCCCCGCTGACCATGGCAAACCAACGCGCTTGGCTTCGCACATCCACCGGGATGCACTTCCTCAAAGGATAATGATTCGGCTCTGCCCTGCTCTGCCTGGCGAGGAGCCCCGCGGTTTATTTCCCTTATGGATGTTTTCACACCTGACCAAGCATCTTCCCCCTGCGAAACCCGTTGCCCCCTGCTCCCCTGTGGCTGACGGGGTGGCCCGAGCCCTTTCCCAGGTCAGCATGGCCCGTGGCTGCACAAGGTCCTGCCCTGGCTGCCCCCTTTGTGGCTGCAGACAAGGCCCCATTGATAGTCCTGGTCCTCCCTGCTACAAAAAGGCTCATTTTCCCCTTTTGCACGAGCGATGACAGGAGCCCTGACGAGCCCACGCTGGGACAATACCCCCCCTCAGGGAGCGTGACAAAACCCAACGACCCCCCACAGCCCTTCCCTTAAAAAATAATTAAAATCACATAAAATAGAGTAAGAGCAGCACTTCTGCTGCTCCTAACCACTCCGTCCCCCTCTCTCTGGCTCTGGTGGCTACTCCAGCGGGAGCGCCCGCTTCCCCAATGCCACCTCTCCGAGCATCCGCTCAGACAGGCCACCAGAACAGCCTCCCGGCCTCGCCACCCCAGCAGGTCACCAAAGAAAACGAGCGTTTTCTTCCTAACTGTTAATTTTAAGCGCCCCTGAACACGCCGCTGTGTTCGACTTGTTCCGTGTCCCCCACATTGGGGATGGTGCTGACAAGGGAGGGGGTAGGGAAGGGAGCGCTTAAACCGCTCAGGAAATTTCCACTTAATTTTGCCAAAAGGCAATTACGGGAAGTGATCTGGCGACAATTAGCATACGCCAAATCCTCCAGTGGAACGCGGAAGGGAACAGGGCTCCAGCTCTAATTGCTGCCTGCGAGTTCTCGCGCAGCAGAACTAAAAAGGTTTGTAATGCGGCCAAGGGTGCTCACACTTGGCTTGCAAACTCCTGTGCACAGGAATCTTACTATTACTTACTATATATACACAGTTTTTTTTTTTTTTTTTTTTTTTTTTTTTTTTTCTTTGAGAAAGGTGAAAAATGAAACTTGTTCTGCAAACTCTTGCTGTAATCTTGGATGGTGACCATCAGGTCCATCCTGAGCAAGCACCTGTCCAGCCACAGCTGTACGCTTTGAGATGCTCCAAAAACTGCTTTTAGTTATGCTCCTGCCAGTGAGGTTTTGCCTCCCTCCTTCCCTTAATGGTTCTGGATGAAAAGGGAGCTCCCCACTGCATTAGCTCTGCCTGAGCTTTGCAACATCTGGAGTCACCCGCCCCGGCGCCCCTAAGTTGTAGCCTGTGTGAATCCAGCCTCGTCCCACGCTGCATTCCTGGGTTATCATCCACTTGATCAACAGGTGAATTTTGCCACCAGAGAAGGAAAGGCAAAGTGCTCAGCTCGTTGCACGGAGGTGCACGGAGCTATTTACTCTATTACTAAAGGGGGAGGTAGTGCTTCTTCCCCAACCTGGTAAGTATTCTGGGCTTTCTTCACATATTTGAGGCAACTACTAGAAACAGATATTAACTCCTTTACAGCCTTCAGTTGTGCAAAACAAGGTTAAAAGCAGAAAGAGAGCATATATTGGACCATAACAAAAAATACTGCCTTCCCAAATAGTAGCCATAAAATCTGTATAGAAATATTATGTTCTGTAGTATAGAATACTATGGTATAGGAAGCAGAGAGACTGATGAAACCAAAACAGGTCTTCAGGAAATGATCCTTACCATGAAAGGGGTGGAGAAGGAAAAGATACATAAAAATATGCATGTACTAAAATTCAGAAAAGATGTGAAGCAGGTGGAAGCACACAGAAGCAAAAAAGAGATTGCATAATCACCCGGATAGTCCTTAATGTCCTTTGTATGAACAGCTATTATCTCAATTTTACCTACTGTTTATCATTATGTAAAATGTCATTATAAAGAGCTTTGTTTTTTGTACACAAACTCTGTATTTCAGCACTAGACAGGCACATGCTGTCGAAGAAATAGCTGCACTGGTTTTGTTAGGCTATCTGTTGATTTTTGTTTATGCTAAGAACTTGAATGTAAGGCTGCTAAAAACACAGATAATTACCAAAAAAACAGCAGGCATGACTACATGCACTTCTATTTGGCTACTGCAGTAATATAAACACAATTTAAAAAATGAATATGCGTATCATACTTTAAAATAGGATGCCAATTTCCAGTACAGCTTTTAAAATGCAATATTCACATCTTACAGTGCATTGTGCTCTGTACCAACAAACGATACATGTATCAAACATATATAAAAGAACTTAACAAATAATAAAGCTTTTAAAAAATTGTTTTCATTTTTAGTTGATTTGTGTGCTCAAACGTTACGTGTTGCCACAAAGCAATTGAGTGATAGAATTAAGTAAGTCCAAATCAATCATTTTTTGAATAAATTCAGCATGAAGTTTCCCCCCAAATGAAACACTGAACGCTGAACATCGAAATTTAAATGTCCTGCATATATTTTAAAATAAAAAGAAAAACACGCACATTGATACAGAGCTATCAGGCCTTTCGTCCTGAGCCTCCACAGAAAGAACTCCTCTAAAGGCAAAACACTTAAAAGATTTCATCACCAGTCATGTAAAACATGTGTGCCCCAACATGCAGCAAAAGGAGAAAGATCTAAATAACTGTCACTTTAGATTTTGACTAATAACATTAGAAATCTCTGCAGAATTTTATCACCTCTATGTTTTACACCAGAAAAGGAATATAAATCAACTGAGCTATTCAGATAGGCAAAGGTACCACAGGTTCTCAAGTCATGCAATTCCTCCTCCTCCATCTAGTGACTACACAAGCAAGCCTGGCACAGGTTAAAAAAAAAAAAAAAAGAAAAAGTAAAAAATCCCCCTAAAATCCCCCCCACTCCAAAAAACACTCCTGTTAAAATGAGATACTGCCTATAATTCTCAAATGCATTTCCATTTTATTTATAATTACAGGAATGTACGGAAGGGGTTTACTTCCTGTAATACAGATACAAAGTCTCCTGGACTTTGATTCTGAGTACACAAACACTGTGTCGGGACACACTCTATCTCATATTTACCATAATTCAGAATTCTTTTCATATTCCGTTATCACCAAATGAAAGTATTTTTATGTAGTGTCCCTAAAATCTTAATATTTTCCATTAGGACAGAGCTTCCCAAAGAATTCAGAAAATTTAACTGAGAATCAACCAAACCCAGGAGCAAACGCATCCAATTAAAAATTAGTACCTATTTTCACTAATTTCCAAATATATATATAGAAAAAGAAAAATATCTCGTTTTTAATAGCAAGACTTGAACCACACCAAAAAACAAATCAACCAAAAAAACCCTCAACTGCAACCGATTGTGCCCTCCTGCAAACCAACTTTTTCTCCTAAAGAAGAAAAACAAAACCAAAAAAAAAAAAAAAAAAAAAAAAAATCCAGCAAAAACCACATTTTCACCTGCATGGGTTCAGAGTTAAGGAAATTAGGCGCCGAAGGGAGGACGGCTTTGAAGTGGCCCCCTCCACCCCCGACGCGGGGAGCGCGGAGCGAGCCCGAGTGATGTCACGCTCAGGGAGCGGGCGCGGAGCTGCCTCCGGAGCGTGCGGATGCTGCCCGCGTCCCCCCTGCCGCGCTCGGCACCTGCCGGGGCGCCCGGGGAACCGGGCCCCCTCCCCGCCGCTGCCGCCACCGCGAGCTCTCCCTCATGCCAGCCGGGAAGCGCCCCGGAATCCCGTCCCCCCCTTGCGCGAGCCCGAGCGGAGGAAGGCAGAGGAGGAGGAGGAGGAGCGCGGGCACCCGGCTGCGGCGCCGTCGCGCAGAAGCTGCCTCCGCAGCTGCTCCCGGCTCCTACAAAATTAAAGCGCCATCGAAAAGTCACGCTTGGCCCTAATAAAGGGGAAAAAAAAAAATACAATTAGCATAAAATAAATAAATAAAAGTAGCGGCGCTAACAAAGGTCACAGCTAGAGATGAGAGATGCCTGCTTGGGTTTTTTTTTTTTCCTCTTTTCCTCTTTTTTTTGGACTCCACGCGCTAGGAGAGAAGGAGCACGAGGAGGGAGTGAAGTCACACCAGAAGTTCAGTGGTCGGACGGGACGGCAAGCGCGCCCGCAGAAAGTGCTACTCACCCAGCAATTCAAATTGAGATGCCAGCAGCCCAACTGCTGGAAGAGCGAGAAGCCGGAGGCGAGCGCTCCTCCTTTACCACTCAAATCTTCCATTCCCACTAAAATTGCATCCCTCGGGTACATAACAGCTTTGCCTTTCCTTCTCTTAACCTCAAAAACTTTTTTCTTTACTGTCTAGATGCCAATTGCGCTGGCTTTGTATTATTTTCCTTGCAGCTTTTCTCTCCCTCTTTTTCTTTCCCCGCTCCCCCCCACCCCTTCACTTAAAGTACTGGAAAAGCTGTCTTAAAAGATCAAGATGTCTCCATTTTTTTGGCCTGGTGTTTTCCGAATGCTCAAAATCCGCTGTCATGTTGGCAGTGAGAAGTGTCTTATTTCTAAATTGTCTGCTGCGGTTATCGAAATTTAGAGGAGCCCGCTCGCTTCTCTCGTGTCTCACTTTACCACCCGTGCAGGGCGCGGGGAGACGACTTCTCCCACCCACCCCAGGCACGTATGTCTGCCTAGAAGGGCTAAAAAGCAGCTAGTTACCTCGGGAAGCGGGACGCTGCCGGGACAAGGCAGGCTGCACGCGTGCCAGGAGCCGCATGCCGAGCGGGAGCACCCAGGTGCGGACAGAGCCGCTCTGCCCGTGAGACTGTCAAGTCCCTCAAAACATTTTTTTTTTGGCGGGGAGAGCTGCGAGGAAAGTGTTTTCTTGTGGCCGTGACTCCAAGGTGACATTTGGCAGACCTTTGCCATGAGCTCTGCCGTCCCCCCCCTGCCCACTCCATTTCCCCTTAGCAGTATTTTGTATTTCCGCACAGCCCGTCGGGGCAGGCAACGCAGCGGGGAGCAGGGAGGGCTCCCACTATCCAGCCCCGGCTATTGCACTTCCCCTTGAGCTTAGGGAGTGGGGACATCCCGAGGGGACCGGCCATGGAAGAGTCCTTCCCCCCTGCACCTCGCAAGGAACCCCACACTCCGCACCTGGCGGTCCCTCATCTTTTATTTATCTGAAAAAAGTTGCAAAGTAGCAAAGCAATAAAAAAAAAAGCCGCTTTTAAGGGGGGATCATGAGAAGAGCATCCCTGGTTGCCTCCCCCCATCATCAGCCGCATCCTAAACGAGTTGGACAGCGACGTCCCGCGCAGCGGCGCGACCCCGGCCGCTGCCAGCGCTCGTCCTGGGTGACGGCGCGGCCGGGTCGGCCCCCCCTGCGCCTCCCCCTCGCGACGAGCCCACAGGACGAGGCGGATACGGAGAGACCCCCCCAAAACTCCGTTTCCCGCCGCTCCGGGCTCCGCTTTGTAGAAGCGGCGCGAGTTTGAGCGGCGGTTTCAGGTGCTGCGGGCTAAGGGAAACGCGGAGCGGAACGAAAGGCGAGGCCGGCACCCCGGGGCGGGGGGAAATGGGGGAAAACGGGGCAAGCGGGGAAGCCTCGAGGCGCTTTCCGAGCTCGGCCAGCGCCGCTGCCCCGGCCTCGGCGCGCAGAGTGCCAGCCCGCAGCCTCGGAGGGCCTTAATACCAAAACAAAACGCGGCGCATTCCCTTTACACGGCGCTAACAAAAGCAACGAGGCTCCAGTGTGACAAGTAAAAAGCCCCAACAACACGGCAGCTAATTGCCTGCCCTCCCTCTATTCACGGCGGCCACCACACTCCGGCGGCCGCCTTTGTCACACGTGCAATTTCCTAAGTAAACGGGGACTTCCCCGGCGCCTGACGGACAGGTCCCCATCATCTGGCGACAATAACTTCGGAGCGCGGTGAGCGCCGCGGGGCAACTTTGCAGCGGGGACGCGCTCGCCGAAGCGGCGAGGGGCACAAGGCGAGAGCGCATCCCGGGACCCCCCGCAACTGCTCCTGCGGCCGCTTCTTTCCCCGCCCCGCGCCGCTCCTGCCCGTCCCCGCGACGCATTTGGGCTCGCGGGGACAGGACGGGTACCCGGGGCTGCCCCTGGCCCCGGCGGGGACTCGCTCCTTACCGTGACATCGCGGTCCCACACGGCAAGGAGGGACCCGACAGCGCTGCGCTTCGCATCGCACATCCCTACATCCAGCAGCGGGGCGATGCTAAAATGAAGTTTGGGGGTTTAGGGGGAAAGCGCACGTAGGGGCATGTTCTAAAAAAAAAAGTTTAAAAATATCTATGCATGTCCCCACTGCTGACTCAAAAAAAAAAAAAAAAAAAAAAAGGAAAATAAAAAAAGATATAGATATAGATGTATATGGATGGGGAAAAGCACTCTGCTAGTTTAACCTCGAGGGGGGAAAACGAGCAAAACCAGCCCCCCTCCCCCCCGCAAATTTCACGCCTTTCCAAATTCAGAGCGCGGCCGGTCCCTACCCACGCACGAGCCCGCCAGGGAGAGCCGCGTTCGCGCTCCCCAAACTCCAAACGCCGCCCCGGCCGCCGCGGCCACGAGCGACCCCCGGTCCAAGTTGCTCCCAAGTAGCCGGGGCCGGCAGCGAGCCAGGAATGCGCGACGGGGAGGGACGCACGGCCCGCGCTGCCCCCTCCGCGCTCCGCGGAGCCGCGCTTACCATTTACAGGAGCTGGGGTCGGGGCGCCGCGCGCCGCCCGCTCGCCAACATGATGCTGCTCCTGCT
>VWPW01016042.1:371204-501204 GCA_013389825.1 Crypturellus undulatus | reverse complement strand
TGCTAACTGAAAATTCAACCGGGTCTTCAACTTTTCGGCAGGAAAAGTTCTCTCCTGCCTAACGCGCGATTTGGAGCCGCCGTTCGCCAAAGGGGATGCGGCAGAGGGGGAAGAAGCGGGAAGGAAATCACAGGGAAGGGACCACGGCTCATTTTAAGCGCATTAAAGTTAAAAGCTCGCTGCTTACCTGGATTAAATCAATGACTCTGAATTCAACCTGTTCGTTTCGAACAAATCGATAGCTTAAAGGTTCATCTACCTGGCCACAGAGTTTCATCGCCCTTCTTTTTATTTTATTTTATTATCATCATTATGATTTAGACATACCTTCAGTGGCTTGTTTCCCAAAAATTGTCCTTGGGAAGACACTTTTTTATGCGCTCTCTCTCTCTCCCCCCTCCACCACACACACCCCGTCTTTCTTATTTTAAATGTGGTAAAAAGGGGAGAAGTAAAAGGGATAAAATGACAGATGTGACAGTTAATCTGTCCAATGAATCGCGGGGGTCTAGGTAAAGCCGCCAGGGCTACTGCGCTAATCTACAGCTCCCACTGACCACCCCACCGGCCCCCTAATACCATTATCAACCCTTAGATGAACAATCTAAATTAGAGTTTTGTTCGGAGAGGGTGTGAATTTGACCTCCGGTGCCAGGGAACCTCTGCTGTACATACAGATGGCAAAGTTCTTATGAAAATAGAAAGGGGCTTCTCTTTTTTAGGGGGGTTTGCGCCTCTCTTGTCTGCGCGCACGATTTGCATGGTCTGCAGCGAGCGCCGCTACCCCGGGTCCCCCCACTGCTGCGCCGTCATGGGAGAGGGGGAAAACGCTAAAAAAAGGGAGAAACAAAAAAGAAAAGCCCGCACCGCTTCTGCAGAGTTTCGCTGTTCTTTATATGGCTTTTGCCTCTGTTCTGCTCGTCTGTTTACAGCCCACAAAGTTGGAGTTATTTTTTGGATTTTCTCTTTTTTTTGGTTACATACAGCTGCCTGGCGTCCTAATAAATCAAATAGATAATTAAGCTCATTTTTTTTTTAATCTATCGGGAGAGAAGAAGTGGCATGGAGAATTCAAGAAAAGCACTTTTTTAGCAAGGAAGTACTCTGAAAAGACACAAAATTTTGCCCTGGGAATAGGAGCAGGTGCTTCTGCGGAGAGCTAAAGAGGGTTCGACGAGTTACACCATTGCAGGACTACTAAAAAGCAGTCTTGGAGGACCATACTTAATATATAGATGTATATTTAAATATACCCAGTAGGAAAATAAAGTGTCACTGACCCCACTTCATCTAAAAATGCCTCCTTTCGCTTGTGAACTATTTGCGTTGCAGCAGGAAAGCAAACAAACTGGCAGAGGATGAGAAAAGAAATGAACAGCTATTACGAAGTGTTGCCCACCGCGTTTTCTCTCTCACCCGCTATCCTCCCCCCGCCTCCACCTATATGTCTTTATTTTTATTTGGGGTGCGGGCGGATGTAGGCAGCTCGATGCAGGAAATATCACCGAAGGCTGTTACCCTTTATATATATATATATATTTATATAGATTTATTCTCCTTACGGAGGGAACTTTCCCACAACTTTGTGCGTCCTGGCTGGGGTGTAGTGCTGGCCCAGCAAGCCCTCCCACATGCAGCCTCTCTCCATCATGTAAACACCCCGGCTGCTTTAGTGCGTGGGGCTTTCAAATTCCAGGTCAATATTTACAGTTTGGATTTTTACGGGTACCCGTGAACACGGGGACGCACCTCTCGCTGCCGGAATGGTTAATAGGCTCTGCCTGCCTCTCGCGCTCTGCTTCCCCAGCACGACCACATCAGCACTAGTATCAAATTAACTCTCCGACTTTGAAACTTATTGATCTGCTATTAAGACACCAGTGAACCTGATGAAATGAGTGCTGTAGGTGCAGTCAAGACTTCAAAGTGTCACACAGCCACATAAAACAAGCGCCTTTGATCCTAACTCCGATCTGCTGAGGGTTTAAAGCCCAATTCTCCCTAAGCTGCCCTTCTCACTCGTCATGTCTGATGTCTCACCAACCAGCGACTTGATAATGTTAATAATGCAAATTTTAGCAAATGATTTTTACAGTGGCAAAATTAATTATATGAATTTATGCTTCTTTCAGTGTGGGTGTGTGATCTACCAAAAAAAAAAAAATGTAGCTATTACAGCTGCAACAGAAGCTAGGTGCACATTCAGCTTTTCAAACTATATTCCTACCTTTCCTTCTCAGCTTCTCACTGTCTCATTTTGCACCTAAAACTATAATTATTTATTATAAATTACCCTTACATTGGGTTTAAGAGAGCTGAGAGAATTCTATCCAAAGTCCCCTATTGCTACGTATGCATTATTAAAGAAAAGCCACCTCCACGCTTTATATATCCTCGTTTCTCATTGTCACTCATTCTCTCCCAATTTATTTTCCTTGTTTCTTTTACATATTCTCATGCACTGCAGTTGCATAAATAATTTTAAGAATACCTGCATCTACATGAAATTGCATCTGATAACAACAAGGGTTTGCTAGATTTATGAATGGCAAAAAGAAAGCGGGTTTGATGTTTACAGATGAATATATACCAGCCTGCAAAAATAAACAAGATTTGTGTCTACAATAATTAAAAATGTACACTTTAAGCAAACACACTAGATAATAATATTTTTAATAGAAATAGAGATTTTCCTCTTCATTAATAATATTCTATAAACATTTCTTGTAACTTCATCTGAATTTATCAAGAAGTATTCAATGCTTTTATAAAGTTTTATCTGAAAACATCAGTAATACCATTTTCAGCTAAGGAAGTTTCTCACAAAACCTGTTACAAGAGTCTCCCTACTGCATTTCGGATTTAAGAAACATAAAACCTGCTCAATGAGCTCACTCACGTTATTTGCAAACATACAGCTATCATCCTCCTCCTGACTACTGTAGTTCTGTTCCCTTTTTTTTCTTTTTCCTTTCTTTTTAAGAAATAGCATTTACTGGTATTTGGCGTACAATGATTTAAAGCATCTTAAATCTCCTGAAAAACCTGCACAATCTATTAAATTTTCAGGTAGCAAGATACAACCATTTGTACATATTTAACTTCAAAGAAGTGACTCAGTTCTGCGCTTCCTACAGAGTAAAAAAAAAAAAAAGAAAAGAAAATAAGAGCTCTAAATTTGCATCTTCCTTTCTACTTTTTGAGGCATAAATATGGTAGCGCCTTTGGATACATGTGCAAGGTTGAGAAGGAGCATTATTTTAATCGAACCCTTTGCATCAGAATATTTTTGATAATTCGCTCGGTGCGCTTTCCCCATTTCACTTCAATACAATTTAGACAGTAATATTTTGGTGTGGGTTTTTTTAATGTTGATACTCACTTAACCTACTTGCAATTCTAAAGAAGTCAACACTTGATTGTGACAATGTTCAAAAGAATTTCCTATGCCACAAGCACAGTAAAAACTTTCACCAATTAGTGCAGGAAAAAAGGAGGGAAAAGCCAGAGCGCTGGTGCTCAAAGAGCCAGGCCTTGCGGCAAAGCTGTCATGTCGAGTGGATTGATCAACAGGACCGCAATTTCTAATGGCATGTTGTCATGAAAAGTCAGCCACGGGGAGCCACCTGCTTTCCTCCTCCTAGACAGCCAGGGAAAGCAAGGGGAGAAAAAACCCCTCTCCGTACCTACTTCTGCCAGCGCCTTTTGCTAACAATTTTGGTGAGGGTCTCCTGATTTTTATTCAGCAGGAACATGTCAAATCTCCCACCGTATTACCCAGCCTCTAAGATTACGGTAGCACAGACGGCTGATGCTCTTTCTGGGGGGAGGGAGAGGGCAAAGAGAAGGGGGGAAGAAAAATCTCTATCCCCCAAATGCTCCTCAGATCAGAAAATGCATCCGTCACATCTCTAAACCAACAAAGTTTGTCAACGGCTTACAACGCACATCTAAGGCGCTCGGCGAGTAGAGAACAACGCGGAGCGGAGACCTTCTGCGCGAGGCTTTATTTCAGCACCACCTCTCCTCGCCCTCGCGGAGGCATAAAAGCCTTGCTGTGACATGCGTTCTTGGCTTTGTTTCAATTTAGATTACCTCTAACTTTTAAGATCACTTTGCTTATTCTAAGATCACGGCATCGGTCTGTCCTGGAGCTCAAGCCTAGCTGACGTGGCTGAGATTTTATATTGAATTTCACAGACGATTGTGCAAAATACTGTGTTGAGGACAAAGGTAGCAGCTCCCTTATTTTGCTGTTGGGAGTATTTTCTTGTGCTTGATGGAACATAATTCATCCTTCGAGAACTTACCAGCAAATAACAGCACCAAACAGCCTGTTTTAATCACTCTACACTAATGTCTTAGTGTCATTTTAACCCATGGCGCTCTTCTCGAAGACATGGACATTCCCCTCTGATAAAACACACAAAAGGCACATATATTACTTTCACTATGTTATGCCTCACAAAATGTGCTGCAATTTGCTGGGGTAATTAAAGCCTGACTAAAAATAAACTCCAACATTGTGATGTAAGAGTAAATGGAAATCTTGGGCTTGGACAGATCGTTTTGGAAATCTCTCAGAATTTTTAAATCTTTTTTAAACGTAAATTTTGCCTCATTGCAACAGAGCTTCAGTTCAGTTTCGTCTGTACAAAAGATTTCACGTTTAATACCTGTTTGCTTAAAAGGGTCCAAAGCAAAACTGTGCTGTGCAGAAATTTCTAATTTAAGTGATTTTTTTTAAAACAAAACAAACCCAAAAATTTGGAAAAAAAAATTCCAGCATTCCTCATCTATGTACAAAAGGAAAAAAGTCAAATAAAAGTTAAAGAACTTTTAAGTTCATGAAACCAAACCCCACTTGGCATGCAAATCACGTACTGTAACCTTTTATCGGCGCAGCCTCTGGTCTCATCAGTCGATGAAATTCTCAGCCCGCGGCAACAGCTTAGCCGAGGGACGCAGACCAATGAGAAAATATTCATTGTGTTAGCATTTCAAATGGCGAGAAAGGAAGAAGAAGCGCTAACTGATCACTGCCCGTGGAATTAATTGGATATTCCAAGAATAATGTCTCTCACTGAAGATCCTTGGAGGCTGAACGCTAGTAGAGACCACATTTTGTGCGGCGCCTTCAAAAAGAGACCGCTTGGGGGTAGTGGACATATTAGGGTTTTAGCGCATTTCCCTAAAGGCCAGAAAATAATCAGATGCACTGAACCAAACTCTGCTAATCCATTCCATAATTATACACACAAATCCAATAAACTTTGTCACATTACTGGAAAATTAAACCATTACAGTGAAGCCTTTTGCTACTTGGAGAAAGTTTGGATACCCGTTTTATCCATGGAAAAAAAAAATGGGGAGGAGGGTAAATCTTGGCAAAAGTCACAAGTTTTGGAGTTTGCAAATGCCCGTGCACCAAGCGCACACATGGAAGCCTAGACGAAGAGTAATGCTTAGCCAGAGTCTTCTGTTAGGCTTAAAGCTCAGGTAGGTGTCCCACAGCTTTCTTCTTTATATGGAGGGGATTTACGTTTCAGCTTTATTGCACATAGTCCAAGCATATGCAATGACCCTGTCCAATATTAGTATAGCTTTCCTTAAGACACATCTTAATCTAACCTTTTCAAGACTCTTTTGCTTTCAGACTCAAAACAGCATAAAAAATGAGCATTGTTGTAGAGCGCCGAGAGATTGAACTGAGGCTCTGGCTTGGTCCAGAGCAGGAGCCCTCTGGATAAACAGCTGCTGAATGCAGCATTTCGTGCAATGAAATCAGCTCCATAGACCAAAAGGTAAAAGAGGAAGAAAAACAAAAAAGAAAAAAAAAAAAAAAAAAAAAAGGAAGAGGAAAAATCCCAAGATTAGGAACCTTCCCAAATGTTCCATCTTCCCTATCGACCGCTGGCCTAGCGTGAGGTGTCAATTTTGACTCCAAAGAGAGCACACGAATTCGCAGCGGTCCCATTATGCGGTCTCTGCGCTCATTGTAAATTCTGTCAACGAAGTCAATCTTATTAACTTCCGCACTGGTTCACACATGACATTTTCTTCAATTTTCTTGCTGACATCAAAAACATCAATTAGCAGCCCGAAAATAGGAAGGAACGAATGACAGAGCCTGATAACGTCAACTATTTGAAGCCAAGGGTAAATCTATTCTCCAGTTCTGAATGCGTTCATTACAATTGCATTTTCAAAGAAGACCTCCAAATAGCAAAGAAAATTAAATTTATCATCTAGAAATGCCTAGAAATTGTTTTTTTAATCCTATGTCTATCTCTCCATCCCAGAGTGTAATACAAAGTATCGCAATTCAGTTTTATGATAACATGCCACAACTTTAATAGAAAGTTTATAAAATATGCAGCCCTCGCCGCACTTCCTATCACATAACAACTACAAGGGTGGCGAAAATCTGTCGAGGAGATTGGAGCGTCGCCTTGTCGGGTCCATCGGCTCTCGTAGGCGGGCGCAGCGCTAACGCACACACACAGAGCATCTCTCCCTCGACACACACGTCCCCATCCGCGCTCCGGGAGCGCTCCCGAGTGCTGCGAGAGCCGGCGACTTCTCCGGCTCGCGCGCGGGGGAAGCCGCGCATTTGCATTCGCCCAACTCTTTTCATGTTTCCGAGGAAAAACAAGCCCAACTCCCTGCCTGCTGCAGCAAAGGGAACGTCCGACCAAAGGCTGCGCGCTGGCTGTCAAGCGCCGAGCACATGCATTCAATCAGCTGCCAGAACTTCCGCTGGCTGAACTCTTACCCTCTTTTCATTTTATTGACATTTAAAGAAAAAAAAAATTAAAATAAAATAAATAAGTGCATTAAAAAAGAGCCTCCCTGCAGCCCGGGAACGAGGCGCCCGTGTCAACAGAACATGGTCCATTTGCTGCGCTCAGCAACAAGTTTACAGGGGAAGATAAGGGTATTTAATGCGAGTCAAAAAAAATGTAACACAATAAACCTGTTTTCATCGTCTTTAAAGACGTCCTCGCTCTATTTATTTATTTATTTATTTCACTGGTGCGCCCGCTTTGTGAGGCACCGTTTCATGCTTGTATTACATCTCCTAGGGAGTGAATGAAAGCGAGTTTAGTGGCGACCAAAGACACTCACTCGGACTTAATGCAAACAGAAAGAGCAGCTACACCCTGATAAACAGATCACATTCCTTCAGCCCATTGATTTTTTGATCTTTTGACATTTTTTAGTTGCTTCCATTCCTTTCCTTGTCTTTCCCTCAATGTCACAAAAGACAAAATGTCTCAGCAATTGATGGCAGGGGTATCTATTAGCTGTCAACCCGCCTTTTTTTTCCCCGGCGCTGACTAGGAAAGTACAAAATAGAAGGCTGGGAACTGGCAAGAAAACAAATCATAGGAATGGTATAATTTAATTGGCTAATCATATTCCGTTATTTTGGCTTTTCCACATCTAGTCTCTCTGGGAAGCAGACGGAAGGTGAGAAGGGGAAGGGAAAAGGGTACGCTGCGCGAGTTTCTGTAATTTCTGTTGCTACGTGGGAACAAACTAGAGAAGACGGAGGGAAGAAAAGGCAGCAGGGAGCTCCTGGGAGGTTCGGTCGGAGCCTCCGTCTCCCGCACGGTGCTTTCTTGCCCGCGCACACAAACGAATCCGGAGCAGAACGAGCGCGTTAGCTCAGCCACGCTGGAGGGAATGCCGGAAAGGAATTTAGTGTGGCCATTCTTGAAAAGCTTGCAACATGATTTTACCATAGAAGAAAATAAATGAGTGAATATGACTAATGGTAAATCTTTTTTTTTTTCCTCTCAAAAAAGAAAATGCATTTGGACATCTTGCTCTTTGCAAGAGCCCCTTTCCAACAGTGATTAGAATAAAGGCATATTGAAGCTTTTGCTTCTCCTGCTATAATTTATCTCAGATGCCTGTAACTTGCGATTAGGAGATTTTTGGTTTACGCAAACAAATTTCAGAAAGCATTTACAACTGTTTAAAGTACAAGAGAAGCAGATTAGAAGACACAATGAATCACTGTGTATTTAACAGTACAAGTAGAATATAAAAAAAAAATTCTAGGCAAACTATAAATGGTCACAAAATAATTATGTCAAATTCTTGGTGAATTGACATTTCTATTTCATTTTGAATGCAGATTGTGCAAAAAATCACCAGAAAAACATATCTCAGGAAGCATGAGGAGGGTGAATTATTTTACACACAAGTATATAGAGATGTCATTCCCGAAACAGCTCCTTTTTTTCCAGCACAGAGTGGAGACTAAAATGTAATTAATTTATCTGGTGGCAGCATTTTTTTTTCACTTTGTGTTCAACATTTCTAGGAATGACTTTTCGGTTAGGGCCCAATCCTGCCAATCTGAAAATGGGAGTTTTGTCCCCGAAATGACTTCCGAGATCACCTCTGGCTGCCCTCAAACAACCTGCTGGACTGCGGCAAGGGAACTAGGCTTGCAAAAGGATTTTGCCCTTTTTTTTTTTTTTCATATATGGTGCATGTTCCTGACAAGAACTGTCAGTCATTTTGCCAGTAAGACACTAATACTTATTTTGACATTGAAATGATATCCACTTGAAAGAATAATGCTAAATAAATATGTCTAAATAGCCAAAAAAAAAAGGAGTGTCGTTTGTTCAGTGTGTATGACTTCCTCAAAAGGAATCCAGAATGCTCAATTTCTCCTATTACCTGAAATACTTCATGTAAAGAATAAGCTTTCCCCTCCCCTTTTAAATAAGTTCAGGCTTAACTTAAACAAGCAACCACGCATGGACTTTGAAATATGGTTATCGGATTAGAATATACGGAAATGGAGAAATCCAGACAGCGGATAAAAAAACATACCTAAAGTTTGCAGGTTTAAGGGAAGTTTATCAGTGTTCGGCTAAACCTCTATGCCAGAAAAGAAGGCAGATCATTTACAAAATATCCCTTCCAATTTTTATCCCTTGCCACTTAGGACAGGAAATCCCTGAGATTATTTCAGTTATTCATGTGTTGATATTATCAGAGGTTTATAAATATACATATATAATATATATATGTATATATATATATATATGTATGTACAAAACATGTCTGATGAATTAAAGCATGTGACTGGCCAACAGCGGCAGAACTGACCACAGGTTAGTGATGCGGGTGAACTCTGGTTATGTTTTTTTAAACCCCGCGCTGTCCTTGAAACGGAGGCTGCATACGGCTCCATTAGATACAGCTACGGTGCTCTTGATCTATTATTTACAAAGAAAAACCCTTCACTACTTAAGTGGCCCCTTCTACTTCAGCCTTCAATTTCAGCCGCATCAAACAACTTGGAGGGGGGGGGTCAGTGGGAGGGGAGGGGGGAAAGCCCGAGTTCATAATATAATTCCATGCAAGAGAAAATTACACCTAAGAAAATTCAGAATATCCGGAATAAGGGTTTATAGCCAAATTACAAACATGACAGCCTCATCCAGGCAAGCTTAAAACAGAAAATAGCCTTAGTTTTTAATAAAACTCTGTGCAGTTTAAAAATAAAATAGACATATAGATCCACAAAGCCATTTATTTCCTCTCTAAAAAGAGGAAATATGAATCAGAATTAGAGGACACCTTGCTGTAAAAATCACTATTTTTATTAAAATATAATTTTGCATTAAATTCTGTAATTACCAAGACTATTCTTTAAGTCATACTGCATTCAATCTAATTAGAAAGCTTAGATCTCACCTTTGTACTGAACTTTCAACTCTCTGATGCCAATTAGAAACTATTTTAAATGAATTTCCCAATTAAACTGACTCCTCTGATCAATTCTGACATAAGATAAAAAACAGAATTTTGAGAGAGAAAAAAAAAAGGAGGAGAAAAAAAAAAAGAGAGAGAAAACGAGAGGCATGAATATATAGGCTGTCTGTGTATGTGGAAACACTCTGACTGGTTTCTGCCTCCCCGTTAGGAGGAATAGCTTGCAAGGCTTTAACAGAAACGGAGCTCATATCACAAGTGTTTAAACCGCAATTAGTATTGTTCCATTATTCAGCACGTTTCCATTTTCAGTAAATACCACATTTTATTACCCCCTATATTTGGTTCTCCTGTTATAGACTATCCCATTAGATGAATTATGAATGCGGACTATTAGCAGTTTAGATTCCTTTAAGTTGTTATCCATTTCAGGCTTTTGACAGCTTAAAGAAAATTCGGTAAACATACCTCCTCTGCCAGCAAACTGCCTCTCTAAAACCAGCAGCCGTCCCCGAACTAATAAATGGCTGCGCTCTCCCTTTGTGGAGAACAAAATTAACTGAGGCTCCCCATATAAAAGACCATATAATTAACATTAGTAAAATGTGTTAAGTTACACTTAAGATATTCCGACAGCCTAATTATATCAATGAGTCATTTAACTCCTGCTCGTATCAATTCCGTTTATCTTCATTTCCATCAGCGCGGATTGATGGATGGTTATCATTAGAAGTGACAAAACATCACGCTGTGGAAAAACGCAGGACGATGCGATAGGAGATACTGAGACCTTCCGAACGCTGCGGAGCTGGGAATGACTCCTTGCGCACACACACCGCTGCCTTCGCTAAGGGTGCCTACAAGTTATCATTAGCCACATCCATTGTTAAAGACTAACCAGGTCAGTGTTTCTGATCAGGTTGCAAATTAGCCCAATTGAAGTGTTCTTAACCTACAGACTGGTGTCAGGAAGGACCGGCCGGCGCTCCGGCGACACGGTAATACGCGCCGGGCACAGCACCATTACCGCACGCTTCGAGCCGAGCACAAACAGATTTGAGCAAAACGTTTGGGGACGGGGAGCAGAGGGGATGTATAAGGAATACAAATTACACAGACAACATAATGCTGTTGTTTTAGCGCAATTTTGATGAAATCCAATTGTTCGATGGCAAATGTATTAACCAAAAGTGCAGACTTGGGTAAAGGGAGCATTAGAGGTGCAGATAAACATGTCATTATCAAGCCAAGGAACCAACATGTATTTCTGTTTCAAATTATAATCCTGCTGCCTTTCAGTATAATAGTTAAATAACAGATTTCAGAAACACAAATGCTGGCTAAATGAGGGGTTTAAAGTCTGATCCAGCTCAAGCATTAGACTTGGCTGAGAAAGCTGATGTTTGGAGGGAGGGAGGGAGGGAGGGAAAAGTAAAATGACTTCCCTTTCCACATTTATTATGTTTTCCTTCTTTCTAGTTCCCCACATGGACTCAAGAGACGGGTATTGCATCCTGCCTATGCTCATCAGTGGGGCAGGTGAGCAGGTCTAACCAAATCAATGGCACAACAACATATAGAAAACATGCAATCCATTCAGGTGTTGCCATTTTGCAATGTTAGGCTTCTATTTTTCCTATAATAAAATAGCATTCAAGTCATTCAAGTATGCAGCCTATTGGTGCTTCCCTAATGACTAATGAATGTCCGATAAAAAGGGCATTGCGGGTGAGGGACCATTAGCGGACTGGTACTTGGAGAGCTTTCTCCTGGGTTGGCTTTAAACAGAGAGTCAATAAAAGTAGGTGTGAAAGTTGAAGGAATCCAGTTGAAATGATGAAAACAAGAAAAATCTCTATAGGATGCACAGTAGTCTATCGTATATTAAATAAGAAGTTTGCTAAGTGTGTTTAGGGTTTGGGTGTATGTGTGTGTGGTTTAGTACAGCCACTTCAGCAAACAGATATTTGCATGTTAATGTCAATCACGTATTTTTAATCACTCCAGTCAGTGTCTAGAATACCTAGCTGGAGCCTGCACGTTATCAATATGCACGGAACGCATTGTCTCGAGAGCACACAGTTATGGTTGCAAGTTAAGGTGATTATGCGGAACGAATTTCTGAACTGGAAAACTGTTTATCAGTTAACAAATGGGAAGCAAACCTCAATTTATGAGCCACGTGCAGCGAGCTCCTTATAGGCTGTTTGTAATGTATTTAGCAGCAATGACTGATAAGGTGGGGAGGACAAGGGATGCTGCATGACAAGCAGTGCCCAGCTGAAGGATTTCAGGTCAGCTGCTAAGCAAGTGGTACAAAACTGGGTCATTACAGCTCACGAATGCAAGGAAGTAACAGCCCCGTAGAGGCACTCAAAGCTGACCAAGATGAAGCCGTGAAGACTCTGCATTTGTCTGTGATGGGTGGGCAACGACTATTAGGAAAAACTTCACTGCCTCTGCAAAACACTACTGCATGCACTGAGCAACCCTCCCCATTCCACCAGAATGTGGCTTTTTCCATTCATACTTTCTCACATGCTATTTTTTTTTTTAAGAAAGCCATATTTCCCCTTGTGGTTTGTGTAAACCACTAGGACCAGGCGAGTCACCTGGACTAAACTCAGATGTGTTTTGAAACAAGCACTGGGTTTAACAGCACTTAGCGCTTGACAAACCAGCGCAGCCCAGAGGGAGAGCCCCTCACCTGGGCGCCAGGCCTTCAGCCAGCGGCTGTGGCCCATGCTGCAAGGGACTAAACCAAGAGAGGTCAGGAAGAGTTTGTAGACTTTCTTCTCCTCCAAACCCCAACCCGTCCCCGTGTGATGATTACCAATCCATTTTGTCAGGTTTTCCCTCGCGCTCTGCCAGGTGGAAAGAATGGAACAACCACAAGCATAACCTGTTTCTGAGTGGAACAGCAGAAAATGAAGGAAAATAAAAAGTGCCTTGTTAATAAAAAATAAATAATAATAATAAAAAAGCTTTTCAGCCAACCTGACCTGAATTCTGAATGAGTTACTTCACAGTTTAGCGAGTCAAAGCCAAGCAACGGTTACAGGTTGAAAACATGTGTTATTGCAGACTATTATCTAGGCACGGGCCAAACTAAACACCGCTCTGAAGATCTCCTGACAATGGTCAGAGAGGGAACCCAGTCCAAATTCTACCACTTGTTCTCATCTCAAATTCATCTTTAAAACAGGAAAACCTGGATGCCTTAACATAGACTTCTGACCTTTTTATTCACGATAAAATGAGAACAGATATACAATAGCCAAAATAAACCATCGAGCTAGTCACTCGGCAGGGAAGGTGGGCAGGGGGGCAAGTAGGAAAGAAAAAAAGGCAAACAAAAATTGGTATGAATTTTTTTAAAAAACATAACTTAAATTTCCAGGAAAAGGATACACAAACATAAATGCTGCCTTATATGTCTACAGACTGCATATGCAGTCAACTGCTTTTATGTATCTGTGCACATACCAGCAGACTTGAGTGGCCCTTTTGTAACATAGCTCCAAGTTACTTCAGCCTTGTTTTTCATGTGTTTACAATCTGGCCTCTAACTTTTGCTCTGGGGTGAAATATTGCTGTGCAACATCTGTTTTCAGAATATTAAAATTATTAAAAAGGTTTTAAGCAAATTAAAATTAATGTGTCTTGGGCTTTCCAGAGACACAGGCGCTCTCCATGGTAAGGCAGGGGTGCCTAGCATTAGGAAAACTAGCATAATCTAAAATGCAAATCTTTTCCTATGGAAAGGGAATGTAATAGAAGTTTATTTTTCACTGTCCCTCTGGGCTGAGTTGGGCTGGTCTATCCATCAATGCAAAGACTCGGCCCTTTCCACTTCTGCTGATGTTGTATCTATGCATGCAGAGGTGGAGGCAGCCCAGAGCTGGAAGCTGCCCAACAAAAAAGGCTCTCAAGGACATTTCTGCCTCGAGCAGGTGGCATCACCGAATGTCCTTCCTCTTGCTTGAGAAACTTCCAATCCTAAAGGAATTTATCTCTTCATAACCCACCTGGGAAGGCTGCTGTTCTCGATTTACAGCAAGGAACTAAGATCTGGAAAAGACCACGGAATTTGCCACTTTCAGGAAGCAGTGAAGCAGGGTCAGTGGGCCTGACCCCAATCAAATACTACAAATTATGTGACAAAAAAAATTAAATCTTGCTTTTAGTCTCTATCTTAGAAATAACACGGTATAACAGCACCTATCATGGCCAGGCTGAACAGTTATTTCTGTAGATAAGATAAAACTTTGAGCCTTAACTGAATATCAAAGATATTTAAATATTAAGTATCCCAAAGATATGTGGGTTAGTGAGTGGGATCAAAGACTCACTAACGCAAAACAAACTAATATCCTCTTTCTTCCAGGTTTCCCTCCTCCCAAAAACGTCCAGTTGTTCAGAGGGCATACAGTTTAATAATATTGCTTCTCAAATAATGGGTACAGGAAAAAAAACAAGATATCACAAAACCCAAATTACAGTAGTAAGAAAATACATTACACACACACTGTGATGTCAAAATATAAATGAATTAATCCTGACATCCGTTTCTTTCACAGAGGGATTAAGTGTAGGTTGAAGCTGACCTTGCAAGATGTGTGCAAGGTGACAAACTAAGAACTGCTGCGCCATTCATCATTCAAAGGCAGGACTGGTACCTCGAAATCTCCACTTTAGCCTCTAAATGTGCACCGGTGGCTTGCTACCAAGTAGATTTTTCTCTAATTTTTTTGTTTTTTTTCTGAGTTTTAGAAGGAAGTTTCATCTGGAACTCCAACAGGGTGCAGAGGTGCATTGCTATCACTTCAAGCTGCTTTCATCTGATCAGATGATGTTTTTCAAGACCTATCATGGTGCTTCCTGGAAGCATCGTGGCATCAAGGCATCGCTGCAGCATGTATCTAGAGCTAACAGCCTTAATTTCACACATACACTTGGCTCAGTACTTGAAGAGTAAACAAAAGCAGCAGTTCTAGCAGGGGACAGAATTCAGGGTCCCTGTCATAACCCTCATCTCAGATTTACACTTTCTGACAGACTTAAACCAGCATCAGATGCAGTTATGGGATTGTATGCCAAGACTAATATACATATGAGCAAACTTACTGCCTCCATACCATTTCACTAATATTTTTAAAGAAAATACATTAGGGTGGAAAGAAATGTGGTTCCTACATAAACAAAAAAGCTATTTTTAAGAAAGGTTTCAGAATCAGACAACGCACGCTTAAAAAATAAACCCACACTCAATAGGATTTTCTTAGTGAATCTCAAATGTCTTACACGGACAAAGAAATCCCAGTTTTAATGAACTCTCTCAATAAGTATTTATGTAATTTTTTAAAAGCAAATAAACCTGTTTTGACGTGATAGCTTCTGTACAGCTCAAGAGACGTTCTAGCCTATTGTGTCAATGGATTAATTCGATTCACTGAAAAAGAATATGCCAACATGTCCTATTATGCCCAACAGCTGCAGAAATTTGCACAAATGGACGGTGTACTCGCACGTGTGAGCTGAGTCATCGAATGCCCTTTACAGCAAGGAGAGTTACTTGCAAAGTGTGAGTCACCCTTTGGAGACCACTCACATGAAGGAAGTTCATGGACCATGGCCTCTGCTGGAGCAAACCCAGCTGAAGACAGCACCACCCTCAGCATCTCCACCAGGCATTAGTGGAGCTCAAAGCACTGTCAAGGCCTGGTGTCTAAAGACCTGGAAGGGCTCAGAAACATGGGTGCACCATGAGGTGCTATGGCAGTCCTCTTAGAGATGTTTGGGATGGATGACAGCTGGCAGTAGCGTTTCAGAAAACCCCAGTTAGACACACCAGAAGATTTATACTGCAGCCCAGCTCTAGTTTTGGTTAAAGCACATTTGTTGGTTTGCAAATATGGGAAGTGGGAATGCTTTTGGTGAAACCTTGGCGCCAACAGAGAACAGGCTTTGCAACCAGTTTTGCCTGAGGGCAGCATTTTGCCCATTTCTTTAAGACAACATCAGCTAGAACATGAAAAAGTAAAGAACTCCTCTTTACATTTCACAGGAGCAGGTATTTAAATACTCAAGGCTATCAAAAGAGGGAAGAGCTTTACTTTCTGTTACCTTCACTAGCGCACTAAGTTTAAAAACAACTAGAACCCCTGGAAAAAAAAAAAAAAGAATTTAAACACAAAACCATGGCATAAAGAGAATAGCTTGTACCAGACACAGCAGCGATAACACCCAAACCAAGATCTTTTCCCCATGAATATCAGCAACTTTTGATTTGGATGTTACCTTCTGCTTCTTTATTATGGCTAAAATAAAAAAACTCCCCCTTTTTATCTTCCTTATGTCTGGGGATTTAAGAGGAAGCTGTTGATTTCAATCACTCCCAGGCCTTCACCCTGTAATACAGCCCTCAACGCAAAGCCTCGTCTTTCTATTTACGTAATGGTCTCCTCATGCAATGGGGCCCTGCAGAAGGCTCAAGTATCTGTACAGAAAATACACACAAGTGACTCTTCGCCCAGCTGATGTGGTAGAAATCCTTACACCTGCAAAGACATGCTTTTGTGTGCTGTCTCGCTCCGCGACGGGCTGTGTGAAACCACAAGAATGCGGCTCCGGCTGCGCGAGCTCCATCTGCGTGAGCAGTGCTATTAAGGCTAATCCGGCATTCCTGGACCGCGGAGCGAGGCGCTCCCAGCACGGACCTGCTTCGGCAGCGCTCGCTGACCATGCTCGTCTGGAGTTTCTGCCTGTGGCTGCCCAGGATCCATCCTCCTGGCCGCTCCACCACACGGCTGGCAGCCAAAGCGCATGGTCAACCAGAGCGGGAAACCGACCCGAGCCAGAAAACCTTGGTTTGTCTTTGCGGAGGTGAGGAGCCAAATCCACAGAAATATGACCCTAGTCCCCTTGCCCCAAGCTATCCCCACTCCAGCTATAGGATTTAGCGCACAGACGAGCGTACAAGAACACACAGAGCCACCACGAGGGTAACCCCGCTCAGTTGCCCAACTGCCCAACTGCTGTGCCCAACTGCACCCCCAAGATGGGGCACATGGGGAGATGCCAATCGCTCACGTGGGCACTGCAGGAAAGGCTTGTCAGACTGCATCTCTGGAGCATGCACAAGCTAAACAGGTAAAAGGCAAGTTTTCTGTCAACACGACTTCACGACATTCTACCCTCCAGTGAGCAAAACCTACTGTATCATCAAAAGCACAGTTTTACTGGATAATTGCATTGACAAAATCGCAGGGGATGCTGCCTCAACAGCTACAATGGTTTAAAAAAAAACAAATAAAAACCACACTTCATCCTACCCTTGACCAATGTAACTGTGCTGGCAAAAATCTTTACAGCAGATGCGTCCTGTATTACTATCACACCTCATATCAGGGAAACGATTTTTTCCCCACTACCTCTGCTGTTCAGTTCGAGTTGTGCAGCCTATGCAATAGAAACAAAACAACTTACTTTCACCCCTGCTTATACTCACTTCCTACATTAAGGCTTACAGACCTGATGGATTTCAAATATGGCAGAGGGGAAATTGAAAACCAATTCGTCTCCTCTTGAATGCATTTTGTAGATACAATTTTTAATAAAAGGAGGGGGAATCCTGGCCACGAGAAACTTTTATTATTGCTATTACTGCTAATGATAACCAGAACCCCACTGACTAAGCGTGTAGCCAGATTTGTGTAAGCATAGAGTAGATAGATGGCTGCTGGCTCGCAAAGGTGCAAGTGCCATCACAAATAGGAGCAACCCAACTACCGTTACAATTAGCAACCTCGACTCCCATTCGGTGCTGACTGGGAGAGACCTCCTAGGATGACAAAAACAAGTATAACATTAGGAAGCCTCCCTTCAGATGTTGCTGTGAAAAGCTAGTCACTCCTGGTTGGCTGCGGAACAAGGAATAACCAGAAGGAGCCGAGGGGGAACACACGAGGACACATGCATGGACTGGACTGCAGAGCAAGCAGATTTTGCCACCTGGACGGGCACTGCAGAGCACCTAACCCCAGCCTGCTGGACAGGACCGGGTCCTCCCCTCACCCTGAACCTCAAAGGAAATGTCCCGGCAGCTTTCCTGCCTCACTCTCTTTGCAGGAGTCTCTGCAGAGACAGAGGCCGCTCCTGCGGGAGACACTTCAGCCTGGGGTTAGTGAGGTTCCTCCACACCCTTCGCGCGGGGAAAACAATGGGAACCCGGTGCCAACAATGACTTCAGCGCAGCCTCCCCTGCCAGCGCCGGCGTTGCCACCGCCATCCTGAGCGCGCCCAGCATGGGCAGCTGGGCTCACTTCGCTGCAGCCTCCTCCCCAGCCGGCAGCCCTGTGCAAACTTGGAGGAATCTTCACCCTCTTTGGGAGCAACCACGTGGGGATCTCCCTCCTGTGCATTTTGTGCAATTCTTTGTCCCAACCACCATAGGAATTTGCATGGAAAAAGCAGCTTTGCTTCCTAAAGGTGGACCGAATGTTTTCAAGGTGGCCCAAGGGCTACAACTTCTGAGAGTGTGTAAGCGTGCAGACACAAGATTATCGGTCCATCATTTTGTAACTGCAAAAAGTTCAGGAGATACTCAGCTAGCAGCGCATTCCTGGAGAATCCCAAGGGCAAGCTCACTCGAAGTGCAGCACTGGCTTTTAATCACTGTTCTACTGAGGGGAGTCTGAATTTTGAGAGCGGTGGGGAGATGGCTAAAAACGGACCTCTACTTACTGTTACGGAGAGAGGAAAAAAAAGGGTTCTGTTATGTTTCTTGAAAATGCCTGTTTTTACCAAGAGACTCAAATAATACTAATGAATTACGCACCCTGTAGAGTAGAGAATAGCAGCTCTAACTTGTGACCTGCAGCAATTCACACGGGGTTGATTTAAGAGGTTGTCACTTCTGCCCCTCCGCTGCAGGCTACCACCCCACGGAGACGGCAGAAGGAGGCCTGGGCCCATATATCAACCCAGCAGCCCGACAGGCCGAGGGAGGGTTAAGGTCACGCGCTGGAGCGAGCAGCCATCCCGCACCGCGGGTCCGGTGGGCCTNAGAGGAAAAAAAAGGGTTCTGTTATGTTTCTTGAAAATGCCTGTTTTTACCAAGAGACTCAAATAATACTAATGAATTACGCACCCTGTAGAGTAGAGAATAGCAGCTCTAACTTGTGACCTGCAGCAATTCACATGGGGTTGATTTAAGAGGTTGTCACTTCTGCCCCTCCGCTGAGGGCTACCACCCCACGGAGACGGCAGAAGGAGGCCTGGGCCTATATATCAACCCAGCAGCCCGACAGGCCGAGGGAGGGTTAAGGTCACGCGCTGGAGCGAGCAGCCATCCCGCACCGCGGGTCCGGTGGGCCTGGCGTGGGCAGCACGAGCGCCGTGGCTGGGCCGAGGCCCTGCAACGCCTGCTATGGATCCCTGTCCTGCTTCCCGACTGGGAACCGCTGGCGTTTTTTTAAGCTAGCACAGTAGTTTTTTAACCACACGGCTTAAGAGCTCCCCACAAGAGCAGCCAACAAACTCGCGAAAAGAGCAACTACGTCAAATGCAGTCAGCAGACCGAAGCTCGCATTTTAAATGGCAAAATCCTCGGGGCCTTGTTATTTGTCTGAGAAGAACAATAAACCACGGCGGCTTCGAAACGCTGCAATAACACGATCTGACCCCGAATGGCGGTTTTCGCTACCAGCTCTGCGTCCCCCATGCTGAGGAGGAAGACCAGGGCAGGAGCAGCCTCGCACCTCCTGACCAGAGGCGACAAGCGTCCCGCTGCTCTCCGGGGCCAGGCACGGAGTGTGAGGACTGGCTTTGGGGCCACGCTCACGCTGGCTGCCAGGCAGCGCCGGCCTCCTGCCTTTGCTCTGGGCCATGGTCGCCCTAACGCAAACCAGACACCATGTCAACCCATCGTGTTGCGGTCCTTGGGGCTGGAATACCAGGCTTCATTTTAATGCAGAAAATAGGGCGGTCAGCTCTTCTGCCTGCCTATTCCTCGCTTGCTTGAGTGACATTGATCATTTCCCGGTTATGAGTTTCACAGGTCACATGAACAACTTCCCACCTTGCCACCACCGCCCTGTTCGGTGGGATGAGTGTCTAATCCCAGTGCCTGCAGAAAATCCAGAATTGGCCCAGTTTGGAAGAGAAGAGCGACCATAGGCCTCTCCCACGCCCAAAGAAACCGGGAACCCCTTGGGGGCAAAATGGGGGTGCAGTACTCATGGGCCCCTGGGCACCAGCCCCTGCTGCCAGCAGTGTCCCCATCTCATAACCCCACTCCATCTCTCTGGTGCCCCATGGGCAAAGTCAAGAAGTTGTTGGGTGTTGGTTCCCTTTATTTTTGTTCTTTCAACATTTGTTTGCTGGCTGAGCACTTCTAGTAGGGGAACTGTGTTTCAAGCCAGCACCTTGCAAGGCCCCAGCATCCCAGAAGAGTGGCTCAGACAACACCAGGAGTCAGTCCAGATGGATGAGTACAAGGGAACCGACAATCAAAGCTGAAGGAGAAACACAGGAAGCCTGAAAAGAAACTTCCAGACTGACACAGCTTGTTTTCAAGAGTATAAATACATGTTAGAGAATTACAAGAGTATCAGCACTCACCAACAGAGTTGCATAGAACAGATCAAAAATAAATTAAAAAAAAAAAAAATGGTGGTAAAGGTAGTGCAGCGTCTTAGGAACCTAGTAAAGTTGGGAGGATTCACAAAGTCTCATCTGATTTTAGCTTCTACACATCCTATCCACCTGCAGTACAAAATTGTTTTTTCTAGCTCATATCACACACAGCGGTACCTCACAATACCAAATAGCTATCTGAATACTAGGGTGAATGTTCCTGCTGCTGTTAAAGCCACAGCTTCATGTCACTACACTGGCATGCTCTGCAACGCCTCCGAAGGACGTAGTAGAGCAGACCAGGGGAGATGACTCCTTTTCCCCCTTGTTGCTTCTTCTCTTGACTTGTGGCATGGACTGCAGCTTTGGGCATGGGGAAAAGCTCGGGAGAACCCTCCTGGATTTGGTGCTATTAGGCGATCTCACAGGACATGGATCTCCCAATCAAAGGGCCTCTTTCCAATCACAGGATCACAAGTATATTTGCCATTTAAAAAAAAAAGTAACCAAATGGACGAGGCCAACAGAGACAAAATCAACTCAGCTCAAGTGGTGCTCTTCTTCCAGATCTTGCAAGTGCTGACAGAAGCCATGAGAGAATCCTCCTTTCCATCCATCTACTTATTTGCACAGGAGCAAACAACTTTGAGAATGAATGATCTCTATGGCTATGAGATATCCATATTGCTGAAGTTAATCATGCCCTACTATTCCTAGAAACACTATCATTAAGTTGGAATAGGATTGTTCCCATATGTAATTTCTACAAGACTAGAACGAATTGTGCATAAAAACCCTTTAAATGTGTACATCAGTCGTACTTAAACTAATGGACTATAGGTCAATGGCTGACTAAATGGACACTAAAGCACTTACAAGAACTCTATTAAAATTAAGTAAATAAAGAGAATCATGAATAGTAAAATATGTTTCAGTAGTTCTACAAAAGAGTGAGCTGAGACCTAGAGCAGCTGTGCCCCCTTGCCCTAACTCTGCTGCTACTTTGCTCTGGGATATTATTCTACTTTAGCACTTGCAGTCTCTTCCACTATAGAATCATTTCAGACGCTCAGCAGAAAACTGTTACGAGTGTTGGGACAGGTTACGCATCACAACAAAACTTTGGAACAACACTGCGCTCAAATCAAAGTCTCACTTCCAAACCTAAAAAGGACTTAAGTGCAAGACCTAGAAGCACTGGGAGGTCACTATGCTACATTGCACAGCATTGTCATTGAAGGTAAGTGTTTTTGAGTGCTGAGGGAGAAGCATGTGCTGCTGTGACAGACTATTGCATGCTCCACCAATTCCTAACTAATGTGGGTCCTAGGATTGCTGGTTGGAGTGAAAATGTCCAGGAACAGAGAGACTGTCCCAGCAAGCTCCAACTTTTTTGCTGACCATAGACAGAGCGGTTCAACCTGCAATGATATTAAAAAAAAAGGAACTCATACAACTAACTGTCCTGAGTCGAGAGAATCACTAACTGTCCTCAGAGTGAGGATGCTCAAGTCTTACCCAAGCTATAAAATGCCAGGTGACTGTTGTCTTCATTTGCAGCCCATTAATTTCAGCAAATATACTAAAGGGAGAAACAACAAAATGCTGTGAATAAAGGATGACAGAGATGGGACTGAGGCGTAAACCTAATGTTGGAAAACGTATGCAGATTCTACGTCTTTTCCTCTAACCATTAAAACACACATTCATTAAGTAAAACTTAATAATTTCTAATTAAAATGGGCAATACTAATTGCTCCAACAACATTTTTAATCTTCCTGAAAAGCAAACATCAAATCAATCTTATGATAGCAGTTCAAGTTCACACTTTGGCTTGAGGAAAGATTTCAGTATCTCCAGAAAAGAAATCTGCCTTGTTATCCTAATAATAGATAAGTCTCAAAAGCAAATAAATCCTCTTCTGAGTAACTGTTTGGTACTGTGCACTGTCACTAACATGCTGGTCAGATAAACTGGACACGTGATAGCCTGTGAGAGTAGTAGTAAAACATTTCTACCAGAAAGCATATACTCTAAACAGATGGAAAAAATACTGCAGTCTTTTTTTTTTCCCTTTCTTTCTGCAATGCACATACTTCACATGTGTGCACATACATGTATATACGGACTAGAGAATAAGCGCACAGACTCACCCATCACATTAGCAGAGGTTATACAAAGTGTTGCACATTGCATATAAAGTTTTGAAAGCTTTAAAACTTAGAAAATATTGGCTGAAAACAGTTACAGATTATTTTATCAAACAAACCAGACCCCTTCATACTTTTAGATGAGGGTGTGGATATCTGCAAATGACTCACAACCACTGGGCTAGGAATATCAGGCACACAAGGGATGGAATGTGCAGGGAGTAGCTGAAGTTCCCTCTAAACATAAGGAAACCAAGTTGCATTTTATAGTTGCTATTCAGACTCCCATAAAATGCTAATTTGGAAGCATTTGTCTTTTGTTGAACTGAATTGGAGATGATTTTCCAGAAACAAGAATTGTTACCAAGGTTTGAGACAAAGTCTGAAATAAACCAGGCAGGCAACACACATAAGCGAAGAGGGACAAAGTGCATTAACAGGTGTGTCCTGAGACCTTCGATTTACATCTAGCATCACTGGGAGGATGCCTTGTGGCTTGCAAGATGAGGCCCTGCAGGAAGCAAAAGCAAACAGGGAGAACAACTCTTAAACAGACGAATTTGCTGTGAGAAACAAGTTAGTGGTGAAACATATTTTCATTTCATCTGGGATGTCATGAACACCTCAACTTCTTATTTCCAAAAGCATATCCACCTGTCTGCTTCAGGGCACTTTGCAAGCCTGACCTCAGAGAATCAGGACTGGAGCAGATCCACTGTAGAAACAAAATTGGTCATCTCTTCTTTAGACCAATAGTAATTTTTTCTTGGAAACAGTGCGATTTCTTGCAAATATTGCTGATTTCTATTCCACAGATAGGTAAACTGAGGCACAGAGCAAGTTAGGGCTCAGGCCAAGGTCACACAGAGAGTTGGTCAGGCATAATTCAGAGAAATGCTAAACTTGCTAACCTCACTGACCTAGGCTTAGGAAGGGGCTGCCGATCCACTTGGCTGGCATTCTGTTGAGGATACTCATTCCATGATATTAAGTGGAATTCAAACACAAGCCACCACTGTCCTACATTAGCTTCCCTTTATGTTTCCTCCCCACTGCAAAAGACAGGGGAAAAAAGGATCTTAATGATGCCCAGGGGGTGCCAATAAGTTTAACTACAGAGAGTCATTTTTGTTAATGGAATTCTGGCTGATTCAGTTTGAGTAAGGAGGATGAGAGAATCTTTCACTGTGTTTTTCTAAAGCAAATATTTGGCGCTTTCATCTTCCAGTGCTTTAACATGCAATCTGTCACCAAAAAAACCCATTTACGTGGGAGTTCATGGAAAATATATCATGTTTCAGACAGCAACTGAAGCGGGGGGGAAATCTATTGTACTGCTCAGAAATGTAATTCATGGAAACTGGGTTGCAAACCGCACAACTAGGTATATTATTCCATCTGCAGGCATGAAAACACTCTCACTTAACACTGATGCTTTACCCCTTCCTCTCCCTACCTTCAACTAGCTGGGGCTGCAAGGGCACAAAATAGTCTCCATTATCATTTGTCTGGGAGCCCTCAGCAACTTTCACCCGCTTCATCAAAAAACACAATTTCTCAGCACCCTCTGTGAGTCCCAGGGTGCCAGTCGCAGGACATACACCTGCCAGCCACTCACAGCCCATTAATAAGAGCAGACTAAGAAGAATTATATAACTAGCGTGCTTCCTCAGTGTTCTGTGTTCCCTGGCTAGGCACACCAGAAGCAGCAGGCATGTATTTGAGCGGCTCCACCTAGTCATTATCCTGGGAGGAAAGGACAGCCACACTTTGGTATGTGGAGCCACACAACCAGCGCAAACTGAGGCTCCTCCTGGCTAAGCTGCCCCGCGATCGCCGTCACTTGCAACTGACCCACTGGCCGCCAGCTCATTTCTTGACCACCCTGGTTGTCACTCCCGTTCTCCACTCTGCTTTTGGCATAACGACAACATAGGCTGCTTTGGGTTTTTTTTTTTTTGCGTGTGTTTTTGTTGTTGTTGTTTGTTTTCTTCTTCTTTTGCTTTGTGCTTGGCCAGGCTCCTGTCTTCCTCTGTGCCTGCTAACGAGGAGCATCAACGGGAGCAGGCAGCAGCAGGTCACCGAGCGCTTGGGCGCTGCGCTGCGGCGGAGCTGCTGTGCGTGGGGCCACATGCAGGCACTCACAGCGTAACGGCAGCACTCGGCACGGGCGAGGGTTGACTGCGCTCCGGCCATCACTGATCTAACTAATGTAACATGGAAAAATCACTAGTCGCTGGAGCAGTGTCACACCAACAAAACCTAGGGATTTATTGCTTTTCCCCTTGCCTTTACCTCCCCACAAACCAAACCAAACCAAACAAGAAAACATTCAGACAAGCCAAAGAACTGCAGAGCTTCCTTCACAAAATCCACACAATGTTGATGTCTACTCACAACTATTTTCTTTTGTAGTAGATTTAACACTTGACCAAAGCTAGCTTTGAGCAGTGGCCCTGCAACGACCAGTAACAGAGAATTTGTTGGTCATATTTAAGAATAATTTACAGGGGTCTTCCACTTGCATTTTCAAATACTGAAGGATGCCTTTGCACCTCAGCAGCACAGGGACTCACCATTTCTATTACTAGAAGAACAAGGTTAAGTGATGCAGTCACAAAGAGCAACAAACATCTTGATTTCTAGTCTGTTGTTTTAATAGTCAAAACGACTCCTTCCGTCTTGCAGCACTACCATTTCCAGATGGAAAAACTGCTTCCATCTCGTACCACAATAATCAAAACAAGCACAAACTCAGCTGATAGTATTTTATTTATTCTCAAGCTCCATTTTCCCTTTCTTTCTCTTGGCTTATACACACAGATGAGACACTTAAGCTTCTTGCTCCACTAAGGCGCAGCTCTCCAGTCATTACACAGGGAGGAATAACATTATGCAGAAGTTTACCTGCTGGATGCTGCCATTACCTCTCTGAGCAGTGCCTAGAGCAGGAGCTTTGTACAGGACTCACTCAAGGGTGTCCAGCTTGTGTCAGGGAAACAGTGCATCACCTCTGCTCTTCTTTGGGGATGAGAAGCCCACCAGGTTTACACCTTATGCCACAATCATCTAAACCACCCTCTCCCTAATCCAAGAAAAAACAGGACTGCAGACACCCATATGCTTGGCATGAAACAGCTCCAAAGAGGGGAATTGTTTTCTCTCACCAGGGATATTTGTATCTGCTTAGAAGAAAATACAAAAAAGAGAAGGACTGCAAACAGTAGACTGACCAATAAGCCATGCATGGGATGTGTGCAGCTGTGAGCGCTCGCTGCCAGCACGGTCCCAGCTCTGGTACACTCCACCCTTTCCTAGGGGAGGCAGAGGAGTGAATACTTCAGCCCTGGGTTGTTTTAGATCAAGTGCAAATACGGAAAAGAGGGAGTGTGGGAGGAGCAGGAAGAGTCAGCCTCTAAATCCTCTTCCTTCTTCACCTCACAAAGTTCCCATTCTCTGCTCTGGGCAGCAACAACTGTTTACCAGTCTTACCCTTTCTCGCTTACAAGGGCGGAAAAGGGCAAAAAAGCTGGTTTATTGCCCATCTGCCTGCCTTCGTGGTGGCTTTCCTGAGGGAGCCTGAAGCCTTGCTCCCACACTTAGTGCTACATCCTTGGCACGGGAGGTGCTACCACTAACAGGGATTGATCACTGTCAGTTTTCTCATTCTAAAATGAAAATACATAAAAAAAAAAAAAAAAAAAAAAAAAGGGGTGGGAAGAGGGGAATAAACTTAACATTTTCATTAANCCCCGGGCACGGGGGGTGACACCACAAAGAGGGATTTATCACTTTCGATTTTCTAATTTTAAAAAAAAAAAAAAAAAAAAAAAAAAAAAAAAAAAAAAGAGGTGTGTGAGGTGGGGAATCAACTCAGCAACTTCCTTCAAAAGGCGACTTGTTCATTAGCCTGGAGGGAAGGTGCAATGTCTGCTCCGCTTCCCTCGGTGAGCGAAGGCCAGCAAACTGATTTACCACCTTTTCCAAGCCATGTTTACTTTTCCCTGGCCTTGAGTACCCGACCATTTTTCCAGGTTTCTCACCTGTCACTTCAGCTTGTAAGCACAAGGCTGATCTGAAAACCACTGGCAGTGATGACACGTGAAAACGAACGTCTACTGATTGAGGGCCTTCGTGAGCACCCTTGACCCCAATCCTGTAGATCATGTTAAATCCAACATTATCTCCCTGCCAACCTTGTTTTCCTAAGAGGTGAAAGACTGACACTGGAGCCTGGGCTTTAGGGGCAGTGTGAAGAGCTTGTCAGGCAAAAGGGGACAGGAGATTGGGAAGCAGGATGGATGGGACTGAGGCACCACTTACATCCCCGCTTGGCCTTCCCTCTCCCTTCTCCTGAGAAGGAGGCTTCTTTAGGGAGTTAAAAGAAAAAATAATAAAGTAAAATAAATCAAAACTTGGACTTTAAAAAAAGGAAAAATGCATTGGAAGTGAACTAAATGCCTGCTTATGTACTTCCCTGGAAAATGGAAATTGATATGGTGGCTAAGTGAGCTTTCTGATTCTGTTCCTTAGGACAGTATAGCCCTTTTCCTGAGAGAATTTCACTCCCTTTGAAAGAGGAGCACCTTTTTTACTTTTAAAAAGCCAGGAGTGAAACATCTCTGAGCTGTGTACGGGGCGTCTCCTGCAGTCCACGCTGACCATCTTGCAAAGGAGGCACCACATGGACGGGTCTCCTTCAGACAGGCTTAGCAGTGCCATCAGGTGTCCTCAGTATTTGACTGCTCCCTAAAGCCGTCGAGGGGCTATACGAAACCCACTATGGATTGTTTTTATATAGACACAACTTTGCCTCTGCTCTTCTGAAAAAGATGCTTTAAATGAGTCTTGAGTAGAAATGTCAACAGATGCCTTTAATACAGAAAAATGACTACCAATAAAGGTCTATGAAGACTGCATGGAACAGACAAATGACTGGGTTACGAAGGGGAAAAAAACCCAAACCCTCAGACTCACATACTGCCCTTTAATTCAATAGAATTGCAGAGCCTTATTTGGTTATTTGCCTGTAAAGGTTCACATATTTATAAAAGGTCCTTTTAAAACATGTAAACCACAGGCCAACATGGAAAAACAAGCTGCTGAAGCACTGTGTGGAAGTGAGATCATAATCATATTATTGGACCTCAGAAATGGAAAAGTCATTGTATGACTAAAGAATTAGGACTGGGCCCAGTAAGTGCAGAACTTCACATACCCGTGTATAAAGAACTCCCTCAACCAGCAGAGCTACCCAGCTGAGGAGGTGCAACAAAACCAGCAACACGACAGGAAAGAACCACCATCTCGCACGAACTCACTCTCCAGACATGATGGGCTGTGTTTAAAGACTGCGCTATGATTTAAAACCATGAAGCATTTTATCAGATTTATGAGATTTCACAATCTGAATTTAAGAGACTTGCATTGGATGGGTAAACTCCATATAGGCCGTGCCTTCTATAAAATGGCTGGCATGCCAACAATGCTCTCCTGTCCGCGTTAGTTATGTCTGGTGAGATTTCACAGCCTATACTTAAAAAAAGAAAGAAAAAAAAAAGTGCTGTTTATAGAACATGCAGTGGATGTCTGAAAATGCAGGAGCAGTATCATTCCACAAACACATTTAACACTCCTACACCTTATATAACTATACACCTATAGACGTATGTCACACAATAAGGAGGATAATTAGGCGATAAATTGTGGAAACACGGTAAATTGCATTTATCTTGCACCTTTGATTGCTTCATCTGTTCTTTCCTCACTAATCCACGTCTGCGGAGACTGGTTTCGAAGATTAAAAATCCGCGACAAGTTTTGAAAAGAGCCATTTTTCTTTTAATTAGCCTTGAAAGACTCACTTGCTTACCACTGTAACTTTGCACATTTTTTTTCTTCCAAGAGTAGCCTCGATCCAACATATACAATGAGCAACATTCACCAAGACTGGGAAAAAACATGCAATGCAAAAAGGAACTTTATAACCTATGGTGTAGGGAACTCTCTCTTTCCCAATGATACACTGCACGTATCTAATGATCATGAATTAACAAAATTTTATTCAGTCTTTTTAACTCAATAAATGCAAAGAGAGACAAAACGATCTTTCTGTATTCCAGTGGGATAGGTTTGTTATCAGAAATCACCTGCTCTTAGGGAATTATAGGTGCACTATTTTGCCTCCTGCTTCAGGACACACCTATTATTGTCATTATTAAACCGTGTTTAATGACCTAAACACAATTACTTAGGGTGACTTGCCTTTAAATCTGTATTGATAACTAAACAAAAGGAAGTGAATGTTCCATTTTCTACTATATTTACTTACTTGGCAGTATTTACACAACTGATTTACCAACCTTAATGATATGTGCAAAGACATATTTACCATCTGATTGGGAAGGAGCAGGGAAATGTGAAGGCTGGAAGGGAGCAGAACGGGCACACCCTCCTCAGGCTGCAGCAGCCGCACCGCTTGGCAGGAGCAGATCCGTTTGGACACACTGGAATTCCTGCCAGACCATCATTCTATTTTTATAAATAGCCAAGTTTGTTTATCAGTCGTGGCCATGAAGTCACCATCTCCTGAAGGCTTTGGAGAAGCCAGCATGAAATAGTTCTAAGGTTGTTCCTGTTACAACAGCCTGACCCTCAGAAAGAGCTACGGGCTGGTCAGGTCCACGTCCCATAGAGATTACTGTCCCCACCATCTCAGTGGGTTCAGGATTTCATTCAACACCTTCTGCTAAAGCAAGAAGAAGGTCTGAGCATGTCGGTTCCAAGTGAACCTTATCGTCCTCAGGTCAAAGCTGGTAGTTTTAAAGATATGATCATGAGTGGGGGCCATTACAGCAGATGATCTGCAGAGGTCCCTCCCAAAGGAAATTATTCTGTGAGGCAGAGAATGAAGTTCATCAAGTCACGTTGCACACAAACACCTGCAGTTCAACCCTTCCATATTATCTTTTTGCTGATTTTAATTAAGACCACAAGCCATTTGATAGCAATAGGAATGTCCACGATCACCTTTAAGTATCACAGTTTGACACACATATTGATTACAGAAATTACAATGAGGATGCCACATGTTATCCACCTTTCTCTACCCATAGAAGATTCTGTTCTTCAGATTCACCACAAAAACACCTTTCCCTAACTCCAAGTTTTCTAAACAAATTCTTAAACAGGTAAATAATCTAGTCTGGTCCCCAAATCCTCCAGAGATTTCTGGACTGTACGAAGTCTGAAGCATGGAAATCAAAGTCAGAATATTAAAAAGGGTACCAGGCTGAAAAGTAGATCTGTGGCATAACTAGATTTGAGCCACATTTTATCAACATCAGTCCATCAAAATGACAAGATATTCTCTACTTTCATGCAGTAAGAAAACCTACATTCTGGAAGAGCATTATTAGGAGTTTAATCTCAATCAAGAATGAAAATAAATATTGATTTTTAAAAAATATTTTAATGCTGATAGGATTGAATACTTAGGCAAGAAAAAGGCAAATCTAAAAAAAATATGGAACAAGAGCTCAAGTAACAAATCATTCAGGTAATGAAAATTTAGAAAATTAAATCACCAACTCACCAGCTGATTATTCTGAAAGTACACAGCTATTCTAGTAAAATCAGGAAGCTGCCTCAGCTCTTCAAAGTTGTCAAAACCCAAAAAGAATTTCTTTGGTGGGTAGAAGAGGACATTCTGGATTAACGGCATTGCTTCCATGCCCAGACTTAAATCTTGGAAAGGGGCTTGCACTGACCTACAGCAGGAAACCCATTCATTATTCCTCCTTAGGAATACATCTCAACTCCAAAGTACAAGAGATAAGAGTGAAACAGAAGTAAATCATTTCACTGCATAAAAGGCATTAGCAAATCAGCTCATGAGCTTCTCTGAGCTTCATTAGAAAAAGACAATTTAAGGTCAGCAAAATACAAGCAGATATTAAATCAAGACAAATAAACTAATAGTCCTCTTTTTTTTTTTCCCTCCAAACTGTGAGGAAGAGGGAAGAAAGCCAGCCAACATGCACTCCCAAACAAAAGCCTCTGTAGACTCTTCTCAGGGGTTCACTTGTATTGTGGTTTAATAGAATGGCTAGTTGGAACATAAACAAATTAGGACTGTTAGTTGGATGGACATATCCATTGCCCTAGTAATAACTACCACAAGGTCAACAACGTCTTCAAACAGACAGCAGATTCATCGAGATAAGAAGGGACCTCTGTGGATCGCCTAGTCCAACTCCCCAGCTCGGAGCGGTGACATCTAGAGCAGGTTACCCAAATCCATGTCTGGTTGGGTTTTGAATAACCTCCAAGGATAGAGATTTCACAGTCTCTCTGCAAAACTCAAGGGTTTGATCACCCTTGCAGTTAAAAAAGTTTCTTCTTGGGATTAAGTGGGATTTCCCGTGCTCCGATTTTTTCGATTGCCTCTTGTCCTTTTGCTGGACACCACTGAGCATGGTCTATTCCTGTCGTCTTTAGAGTCTCCCTTCAGATTTTTATACACTGATAAGATCCCCCTTGAGCCTTCTCTTCTCCAGGTGTAACAGCCACAGCTCTCAACTTCTCCTTGTTCTTTAACATCTTTGTGTCCCAAACAACTGAATATACTCCAGTATGTTCATGTTTTTCCTGTACTGGGGAGCCCACAACTCCAGAGGTGTCTTGTGTCTCGGCAGTGCTGAGTAAAGATGAGGGATCACTTCCCTTGACGTGCTGGGTACGCTCTGCCTCATGGAGCCCAGAAGGCTGTTGGCGTTCTTTGCTATGGGGGTACTTTCCTGGCTTATGTTCAAATTGCTATCCACGAGGACCCTGCATGTTTCTCAGCAAAGCTGCTCTCCAGCCTGTTGACCCCCAGCACTTGCTAGAGCAGGGGGATGTTACTCCTCACATGCAGCACTTAGCATTTCCCTTTGTTGAACTGTTAGCCCATTTCTGCAGCATCTCAAGGTCCCTCTGAATGGCAGCACAAACATCTAGTTTATCAGATGCTCCCGCCAGTTTTATATCATCTGCAAACTATCTGTGGATGCATTTCACCCCTCCCCTGAGTCCTAATGAAGGATCAACCTGTAGGCTACACCACCAATAACTGGTCTCCAGCTGGACTTTACGGTGTTCATCACAATCCTTTTAACCCAATAGTTCAGACAGTTTTTAAAACAGCCTATGGTCCACTTATCTAGCCCATATTTCTTCAGTTTGTAAGGATATTTTGGAAGACAGCGTTGAAACCATTACTAAAGTCCTCCCTGTCTACCAAAGGGCAGACTTTATCTCATCAAAGAAGGCTATCAAGTTGGTCAAGAACAATTTCCCCTTCATAAATCCACACTGACTATTCCCAATCACCCTCCTGTACTTCCTGTGTTTGGAAATGATTTCCAGGAATTTGCTCCATCACCTTCCCAGGAACCAAGGAGAGGCTGACTTGACTGTAGCTCTCCAGATCCTCCTTTTTGTCCTTTTTGAACACAGAAGCACAAGTTTGCTTTCTCTTACTTTCTTCCTTTTCAACACTTGACGTGAAGTGCCTCTTGTTCATCCATGAAGATCTGCCACTTCTGATTGATTTCTTGCTTGTCAGTAGGCATCACTCTGAACTTGGAAGAGGTGATACCTAAAAATCAGCCAGCTCTCCTGACCACCTAAACACCTCTCCTGAACATATCCAATGGGATTCTTCCAAGCAAATCCCTGAGCAGGCCAACATCTGGTCTTCTGAGGTCCAGGGTTGTGATTCTGTTTTTTGTCTTGCTCCTTCCTCTCAAGATCCTGAACTCTACCATTTTATGGCCATGTTGGCCAAGACTGTCCCCTACCTTCATACACCCAATCACTTCTTCCCTGTTTGCATATATGAGGCCCTCTCCTCATGGGCTCCTCCATCACCTATGTAAGGAAGTTATGCTCAACACACTCCAAAAGCCTCCTGGGTGGCTTCTGCTCTGCTGGTTGTCCCAATCGTTGGGATGGCTGAAGTTCCCAGTAAGTTCCAGGGCCTGGGAATGTGAGGCTTCTTCCAATTGTCCGAGAAAGGCTTCTTTTTCAGAAGATATGCATCATCTGATCAGGAAGCCTGTGGCAGATACCCACAACACCATCACCCACGTGGCTCTGCCCACTATTCCTGGCCCATAAGCTCTCAATTGGCAAATCATTCTTCCCTTGGCAGAGTATTAGAGTGCATCAAAATGAAAAGCAGGGAACAGAAAGGCCATTGTTTGTAAACAAGTTTATAAATAGCTACAACCAATAGCAGCAATTCCGCTGCCTCCCTCCTTTCCAGAAAGCCCAAACCAAAATTCCCCCACACCGCTGGCAGCTTAGCCAGCTGTATGAACAGGCCACAAGATGCTTCCCAACTGCCAGAAGAGAACAGTATGTGGAGAGGATTAGCAGCCTGATCTCTTCCCCCTCTTGGTCTAGCTTCAGAAATGAAATGCTTCTTCAAGAAGGACAAATATGTGCACACACACAGGACCCTCTAGGAGAGAAAGAGCTACATGTGCTCACAGAAAGCCACTCTCATAGAATTTTCACCAAGATACGAGGGAGAATCCACCCACCATGGTAAATGCCCCAGTGTGCTTGCAGGAAGCCTTTACAAGGCTAAATCAGGGGAGCTCTTTAGCCCCAATCATCACTGCAGATTTGATAACTCAGGAGTCTGGGATGAAAACAGCGTGTGCACTTTAAGTCTTAAGCCAACGTTGCCAAGTTAGCCGGGGCTATTTTCTGGGTGTTGCCCTAACATCTTGATCAGCCACAGCAATGTCTCAGCTGGAGTTTAGTCATGCTCCTGACCCAGACTAGCTGGCACCACTGGGTTAAACAAAGGGCAGCCCTGCCTCGCCTCCTTCCTGCGCCCAAATTAATCAATTCATCCTTGCACATATCAAAAGGATGTGAGCACCTGAATGCAGAGGGTTTATGCAAGGGAACACGGGCACACAGTTCCAGATTGAAGTAAAACGCTGTAAGAATCAAGATTATATCTTTAATACGAAATAGTTTTGTGAGGGAATTATTGGATGCCCTCACCTCCTTTTCTTGAGAAATTTAAAAATAGATTTCATATTTGATAATACAGATAAAAATACACCATAGCAAGGAATCCTGTTTTGTCAGAATAATGAAAAGAAAAATGTAGAGTGTCCTACCGCGTTCCAACTTCTATGATTGTTGCCCTAATTATGGTGATCATAACCTGGAAAAGGGAACAATGAGAGTTCTTCCCCAGCAGCTCGGAGCACAGTGTCAGGGCTATTTTTACCAATTAGCAGAGATCTCCAACTTGTCACAGAGAAAACACATTAAGCAACAAGTCTAGCAGCCTCAATTCTGATCACATGTTCAGCCTTAAAAAAAAAAACTTTTGCTTTTGATAGAATAAATAAGTGTGCAAATATAAAGCGCCATTTTACAGGATTCACTTGCATTATGTTGTATATCCTGCATGCATATGTAAAATACAGAATATAATGCACATACAGATAACTTGTAGTGATTACTAATTGGCTACAAAATGTATACGCTGTTTCTGTTCTAAAAGCTACAACGTTTGTGCTTGAATTACTTGTCATCCAGGAAGCAGTCTGGTGTTCACACTGCTACTTTAAAAACTTATACCGCTGCACCGAGTTCTGTCTTTCCAGAGATAAAAGCATGTCCTGAATATTCTTTATTCTTCCGGGCTACTAATTTGAACAGACCTGTCACTCTAAGTAGAGGGAGTTGTGGAATATTGACATTCTATTGAATTATTTAAGATTAATTAACAATGTTTCACATCCTAGGAGATTGCTATTTGCAGGAAAAGCCTGACACACTTGTGTTCAGGCCTAGTAGCCAGAGTGTGGAGAAGTTACAATTTATAAACTATTTCTTATTCTGCAAGGAAATAAACAGGAGACACACCGGCTGACTGCATGTGACTCGCCTGGGTGCTGCAAGCAGAACTGAGAGTTTTGAATATTTTATTCAGCTTCGCTACAGATGGCAAGGACAGGAGTTCTTTACATGTTAGCATGTTGCTAATTTATGGCAAAACCAGTCCTTTCCCACTCAAAACACAGATGATGAGACTCGAAGCTACTGAATGCTCTTTCCCTGTCGGTGTAGTTGTGTACAGACTTATAACGGGGTGAGAAACATTAGATCTCCAGCGCTGGAGAGGTTCTTCTCCAGGAGGGAACCTGAACATCGCGGCAGTTTCAGGCCTCTACCCTGGCCAGGATGGCCAAGAGCTGGGATACCACAAACCCAAGCACCTTTACGGTCACACAACACTCCCACGTATTAGACAAACACAGATCTTCTCTAACAGATGGAAGTTTGGACAAAAGTTCACAGGTAAATAAGTAGCATTAATTCTTAATGGCCGTTGCTGCAAAGCCATTCAAGTCTAGATATTCATGATGTTCTCACACAAAAATAAAAGAGCCTGATGAATCACCACCGTAATTCCCTCAGAAAATTATGGTTTGAGCTGATTGATGTATAGAGAAATGCACTCCAGGACATAAGGGCAGCTCTTTCTGCATGGCTATGACCCCTCTCAAGCCCTCTCCGGATCCAACGAGTGTGTGCAGGGAAACCTCTGGGGCGTTTTCCTTCCCTGTACGCCCACAAACACTTTTCACCTTCCCTGCAAGACACCGAGCAGGCGTTCAAAGGAGAGGAAAGGCAGCTCTGAAGGGATGGCCCCGCGGGGCGGGAGCCAGCAGCCCTGTGCCCCTGAAGAGCATCTGTGGGTGCCACTAGCCCCGCGGGATCAGGGAAGTGTCTGCATTTCCCTGCTTACACCGAGGAGCCTATGAACTCTCCTGCACCGAAGGAGACATGGGTAACCTCCGAGCTTACCACGGCTATTTACTTAAGACTGTGTCAGCAAACGCCTGGGGCAGCAGGGCTTGCCCTGGGTACACGGAGCACCTGGGGAACCTGGGCGCACCACGGCTCCCAGCCCGGTGAGCACAGAGCTAGCTGCTTTATGGGATGTAAAATCTTGTGGTGGTGCCTCACATGGAGCAAAGGGAGGTCGGGACATGGGTACAAGTGCCTATGGTCAGGAAGGAGGAGATGGGAGCTGCGCCGAGGGGCTCAGAGAATGAGAAGGAAACGCTCCTCTGGGATCCGCCTGGAGACCTTTGAACGCCGAGAGGAGCTATTCGGCGTCGCAGAGGCAGCAAGGGCACGGTACCCCATTTGTAAACACGATGCTGACTCATCAGCCATGCACGGGAGGCTGACAACTGCAGATTAGTATGAATTTATGGCTGAAGTCCTTTATTTTTCTTAATCATGGTAATGACTCATTTCCTACCCACAGGGGCGAAGGGCTGGCTATGCAACCTGCCACTGTTCCTCCCCCGTACCTGCCAGGGGAGCATGAGCACAGGCGGTCGCTTGTGCTCACACCTTCTACAGAAATTTGCTCAGGAGGAGCCTGCGAAAAGACTTCCAAAGACGGGAGTGTGTTTGTGCATGTGCTGGGAGGCTCTGAATGCAAAAAGAAGTAACAAAACGGGCTTAATCTTCAGCAATAGTTGGGTAATCTTAATCTTCAGCAATAGTTGGGTAATCTTTGATATGTGAATGGATGTGCATCTAGTAGGCTTGAATACCACAGTAAGCATGGACAGAGTCAGGAAGACAGGCACCTCCACACCAACAAGTACCTGCTAGGCTGAGAGCTGCAAGCCTCGGGTCACTACAACTGTCTAACCCACATCTGCCTGGCAGCATGCGGAGCTCCCATGTCTTTCATAAGCTTTAAACAGCTTTAAACTCTCTCCCAGACTAATAGTCCTCTTTTCTTTCTTTTTTTCTTTTTTTTTTTTTTTTTTTAAATACACATGGTTACGTACCTAGAGTTTTCAAAATTCAGTACCTCCAGGCTCTTAGAGCTCGAAAACAGGAATGTTTTATCACTCATTATGTGACCTTATGATATCCAAGTATAATACTCCATCATTACTTCATGCAACAAGTATTTTACATATTTCCAAAATGCTGTTAGTTTTATGAATGATCTATGATAGGATCAACACAGGCGGACTCAGGCTAAGCAAGCAGGCTGATTTTATACAACTAATAGGACCACCTCTCAGAGGCACCAATGAAACCCTTCTTTTTTAAAAACAGCTTAAGTAGAGCTTTGCCACCCCTTGTTCCTCACTGTTCATTTATCAGTCCCCAAATCATACTAATTAAGCTTTTATTGTACATAGTAAACCACAAAGAAACTCCTTGCTCAGGAAAAAAGCCAAATGCTACACGAAGCTCTGGTGAAACACTCCCCAACCTTCTATGAATCATGATGCTTTTAAAAGACCAATATGAACCAGAAAAAGAACTGACATAACTCTGTCCTTTTTCAACACACAGGGTTGCATATCCTGTGCACTAAACTACTTACATGGAGCATCTTAGCACTAAAGATGAAGGTCATAATAAGCACTTGGAGATACCAACCTTAAAATAAAGGGCAGTTCAGGCAATGGCAGCTCAGGAGATACCAAGCACTGTGTGCGCTGCTGTCCCTGGGTCACACGCACCCAGGTTGCTGGAAATGCACCCCTGGGTTATTGCACTTGTGCTCTTTGCCTTGTCTTTGAATAGTGTCACTGGCCATCCAACTTCAGCTGATGCACTGTAATCTTTATTGAGTCTCAGTAATGCATAAATCTAAACTTGGATCAAACACAACCTGTTTGCCGAAAGCTCTTCTACGTACAGACTTACCAAGAAAGTCTTGTAATTGGGTGGGTGCCCAGTATCACTTATCATTTTGTAAAAAAAAAAAAATAGTCTACAGCTCACAGCACCACAGACATTTGACTATAAGTAGTAAGTACAAGAAGTAATCCTTCTCGAATTCGCATGTTATTGAACAGCCTTGTTAATTACTAGCTGGTATGAAGGATTTCTTTTTCTTATTGCCCTATCACTGTCGATACAGATCTTAAGATAGATATTTTCTTATTCCCTTCCTTCACCATGACAATTGCGCACTGTCTAGTAATACTGACATACAAACCAGGAAGAATTCAGCTTCAGTTTTCAGATCTCAGGTTGATTTTAGATATCTGACAGTAAATGGGAAAAAGTAGGCAAATAAACAAACAAAACAACATCTTAAACATGCACACTGAGCAATTGTAGATCCAAAATGCCACTGAGGACACAACACAGAAGTGCATCACTACATCATTACATCATTTTTATGAGCATACTTTCAGAAATATACTTTAAAATAAGGTTTTAAATACAATGTATTTCAGTACATCTGTTTTGCAAGAAAAAATATATTTCTTAGAGGCTACTGCATTCTCATGAAATATGAGAGGAGCATGACTCGGGAAGAGCTTGCACAGTTGAGATTTGGAAGAGTTTTGAAAAGGACTAAAGAAAAAATTAAGAAAAATATTGTCCTAGAGTTTGTGTGTGGATTTTTTTTTTCCAATAAAATGTAATAATAAACCTTAAAATGTAAGGCCCGCAGTCAGGTCATGCTGCTCTTGATATCTTTAGTTCTCATCCATCTTACCCGCCACCGAAGGTGGTGCACCTTTGATGTGAACTAATTACATTCGAAACATTTTGTCAAACAGCTTAATGCAGATGCCAAATAAGCTCCGTCTGTCTAAACAGGGCTTTAGACAACTTATCACTTTCAGTGTTAACTAAGAGCTAAGTTCCACTTCAAATAGAATATTATGCTGCACAAGAAGAGATCTACACACAAAACTCCTGACAAAAAAGGGGTTAAAAAGCCACATTTTTGTTTTTTATTTCAATGCTGCTATGTTGCCATTGTCCTGACTAGAACGGGCATTATTGTGTGTGTATGTGTATGCACACATGTGCAATAATAAAATACACAATGCCAAGAGCAAGATTTCTTTTATCTGATAAAACTATCTACATGACAAGAGAAAGTGTTTTAGGACAAGGCATTCTGTCTGCTGTCTGCAGCATCATTTCAAGATCTCCTCAAAAGAATCTTGTTTATTAAAAATGTATTAAAAAGAATGATTATTGCAAAACAAAAAACAACGACGTACTGGGCGGGGGGGGACAACCAAAATTACGCACACAGTGCTGGAACCTGGGGTGCTGGAGGTGAGAGAAAATTGTTCTCAGGATCCTCTGAATGGAATTTTTTTTTTTTGATTCTTTGTAAAAGCATCTCAATTTTTCACCCTTTGAGGGGCAGGTAGGAAAAGCAATGTAGGAGGAGACAGTGAAGAAAGACACACAAAACAGCCTGTATATGGTACCGGCTTGTCCATCTGCCTAATTTCTTGAGAAATCTCCCCGTTCTATTCCTTCTGCAGATACTCTTATTTGTTTAAAACAGCTCTGTTCGATTTTGAAGAAGAGACAGCAATGACAAATCAAAAGCACATATTCCGGCACATCTCGACAAAACAATAGGCTTCCCCTTCGCCCCCACTGTTCTCTCATTAGACCAGTCTTCTACCGCCTGTCCTCATGCCTTTCCTTTGATGCGCTAGTACAATCTATTCCTCTTCCATCAGGTTTGGCTCTTAAGCATGCAAGTGCTGATGTGAAACCCTTTGCCACACTTCTGCACAAGTCTTCATCAGGGTTTGGCTCACAGAGGATTTCTTCTTTTCAAGCAGTAGGGAAAGGTTATGAGTTTTCTCCCAGTTTCAAAATTACTACGTGCACCATCCAAAACACCCAGGTAAATCTCATTTGAAAAGTCCATGTGCCTCTGGGAAAATTTTGTGTAAAACTGTCGAGAAGGGATCAGCTTTTGAAAGCAGGGAGCACTCTTCACTTCCTTTTGTTACCACTGAATTTTTCAGCCTTTTAAAATGCAAGCGTTATATATCACAGCAAAGGAAAAAGCTAGATTTTTTTCCTCCCTTTAACTGCTTTGCAAGTCTACAATCCTATCATAGCTCTGCTTCTCCCCACTTGCCTCTTCCACCAGCAACTTGGTTTGGCCTGGCTTAAACTGCTCACAAAGCAACAGCATCACCTAGTTAGATTGCTTCCCAGTGTCTGAAAAAAATATGCAGTTAAAACTAAGTATCTGGTAATGAAATAAGAGGTGATAATCAAGATATACACTTTCAATTGCAGAATAATTAATTGCTATTTGCTTGTCTGGGAATTTAAATAGATTTTCAAGACATTACTAAGTCCCAGAAATCATGAAAAACTACACAAATAGGGAGGTCGCTCTTCTGCAGCTGCGCATCTCCTGTCTCTCCACGTGGCTCGCTTTGCTTCCTAGAGCAGATCTGTTGCAGCTTCCAGCATTTAAAACCATCTTGGACAGAATCGGTGAACATGATCAAAGCTCAGAGGCCAGCAAGGTCTCTGCAGATGCTCAGTAATTCCTTATTTCCATTTGGATATGGCTGACGCTTTTCACTTGGTTCTCGCCACCATCCTCCCCAAGCCACCACCACAGTACAAATCCATACATCACACTATAAATCTCACGTGGGCCCTATCTTCACTTCTCCGACTCGGCCATACTGCACCCATGCGGTTCCTCGTGTGGTAGATTTCCAATCATCTCTCCAGGGAGTCCGTAACACTCAAAGAAACCACTTCTAATACTACATGCTCTCTCCAACAATCTCCCCAACCCAAAGGCACCCGTCCTTGCCAAGAGCAACAGATTAAAGCCAATTTTGGAATTTAGGAAAATGTTTCTGAGTTTTGCAGAGCCAGTGCATGTTAGGAACGCGAGACTGCCTCATTACGTGTTACCCTCTCACATCTTTCTACATCTGGCTTCATTTGAAGAGTCTCAGCTTCCAGAAGAAAATCACATTTGTCAAGTTTGAAGATGACTAGGTTTCTGGAGGTCAAATTTAGGCTAGAAAAAGGGAGGTGTCCTCAACTGTAAAAGACGACAAGCCCATATCTCTCCTCCCCATTACTGTACGTGGCAAGCAATCAACCCATGGAATTCACTGATGCAGGGGTCAAAGACAGAATCCTGTGGGTGGATAATTTTATGACCATTAGCAACATTTACAGTTACGCACAATCCAGCAGTAAAAGGACAACCAAAGGCCACAATTTTAGGGCGTCAACTATCTGCAAAGGCCTCAGAAAAAAAAGACACTCCCGGCTGGTGCTACCTCCAGACACACAGTACCACGTTGCACAAGCAGATTCTCATCTGCAAAGACTTGGGCTTAAAATGAAGTTATCTCTGCCCTTAAACACTTGTGAAACCTGTCCCTTTGCCAAGGATGAGAGAGCAGCTATAGACTGTTATCTCAAACATCATGTCAACCTTTGCCAGGAGAACACTACCTATCAGAAAACCAAGGGTCTGAATTACCGTTTCAGTACCTACCTTTTTCCATACAATATAAATGTTTTAAAAACAAGTTATGGTCGAGGTCAGGAAAAGGCATTCTGCAATAGAACAGCAAATAATGAAACAGGGGTGAAAGGCAGTGATGTTGCTCCAGGATCAAAGTGTGATTCAGCAATCTCCATTATTATGCCTCGCTGGTATTTTAAGCAAATCAATCTGATCTCATCACTGTGCCTACTAATGTTTTAAAATGCAAATAGCAGTTTCTTATAATAGTACCTAGATTTCTCTCCTGGAAACGTCTTTATAATTCACATCTTATTAGCCACAAGAATTCCAATTACACATCATCTCTTCTAATTCCTACCAACTGATTATTAGCATTAGATGATAATAAGAGTATTTTCTGCTAATATATTTCTTAATAACATCAAACTGCAGAATGCCTTTGTGGTCTAATAATTGAATAGCTGTACTAAAGAGAGTGCTGAATTACTGGAAAATGTTTTACTTTAAGTCTTTATTACTGTTCAAAAACATGAAACATTTAAAATGCACTCACAATCTAGCTACGAACATTAGTCAAGTTGCATTTGCAACAAAGAATAATGAAACCAAGCTGCTTAAAGATCAACACTTAATTCAAGTTTCTGAACGTTTAAAGGGGGAAGGAAGGAGAAGGCAGCTACACCCAAACAGATGATACAAATTTTAATACTGAGAAAAGAAGGGTAAGCTAGGTCTCTGGGTTTAGCTAACGTTGGTGTAGAGGATGACAACCTCAGAGATTCTAGGACAGGATGTTCGACCCGTTCACACGCAACCTGCATCAGCTGCTAATTCACAGAACATTCTTCTATAATTTTGAGCACCACTAATAGTAAAGCAAGAAATCAGAAAGGGCTGTGGAGAACAGTGAACACCAGAGACTACTGTCACAGCAGAAAACATCCTCATATGTTTATGCTGCAAAATGTAACCACTAAAAGAATTAGGAGTAATAGATCCTGCGGTGCGGGGGACTCTCTAAATGAGCCACTGACTCCTGCAGAAGAGCAGAGCTCTAGGGCTGGGATAGGCACTGCAAGTCACAAGCAAGGAATGATAATGGGAAGCACGAGGTAGTTGCAAGTTCATCTTCCCTCGTCCTTCCAGGCTCAGCGCAGTGCCATCTCTGCCTCGTTTCACCCTCTGCTTTCCAAAATCTCCACGTGGGAAAGTGCACTTACTGACTGATGCACACACCTAGGTAAATAATATCTCAGTTGGGAAGAGTTCAAGGTAAACAATCCAGCTAAAGAGGAAAACAAGCAAGGAATAGGGAAAGAGAGTTCACGTCTCTATTTGGTATCCTGTGTGGTGCAAATACACCCAATTAGACGTGTCCGTGTAATTTTCACATCAAACATCACGAACTCCATACTCAGCTCCCAAGGCAACTAATTGCATGGCTCACCGTGGATTTTCCCAAGTTTGAGAGCACTGCCGGCACTCTTCAATAAAGCCATTTAACATAACAGAAGGTTAAAGTGAGACACAAACACTTGCTTTTTTTAATTTACACCTTTCATTTACTTCCACAGAAATGTCAGGAAAGGGCTGAGATATCGTGTGATGTACTGTCATGTACGCTTCCTTTTAAGAGCTGGGTTAAAAGAAAAGGCTTGGATTAAGAGAATGTAATCAAGATCTATACCTTTAACAAATTTTTAGACAGTCAGAAGAGGGTGCATGCTCAAGGGCATTGATCTTAACGTGCCTTCAGAACAAAGAACCAGCGTCCTGTCTTACATATTTACCGACATGAAAACAGGTGGTGGAGAATATCTGCAAATGTAATGACTTTAGATGATCTTTTTCAAGAATCAGGTAGAACCAGCCTTCACCGCAAGGATCAGGCGAGCGAAATGCTGCTTGCACAGACTACACTGAGCAATGCAAACCCCTCCCAGCATGAGAAACTATTAGCTTTTATATCATTATGTTTACGCAGTTATTATTTTTTTTTCATGAATGCCCTTCACGAACCACTAAGCTATATAAGATTCCTTTCTAAAGAACACGATAGAGCTACAGCACAGGGAGAGGGGAAAGGCAGTGTAAGACGAAACAATGTGACTTCATTCTTTAAGGCTCCGCTTTAAGTCCGCAAAGCTTTTGAAAAGGCAATTATTTACATCCAAATGCAGCAGGCTATTTAAGCACAGTCCCACAGATCTCACCTTTTACATCAGCAACATGGTTTAGGCACCCAGCTGAATTATGACCCTAACTGCAGCTTTCCCAGTTTGGAGACTCCGGCTCTAATTATCCACTCCTTTTGTTCTGTGACACCTCGTCCCACCACATCTGTGACAGGTAGCGGCTCCTCAGTGTGAGAACCAGAGGGATCTGCCTCCATTCATGCCACCAGCACAGTCTCCTTCCTCCTCCCCTTTCTCACACAAGTTTGCATAGGGATGGTTGGATGCTCCATGGAATTATTATTGCCCTCCTGTTCTACCCGTCCAAAATCCTGCTAACAAAACTGCCCCCACGCAGCTCCAGGGATGGCAGGAGGAGAGTTCCCCTTTATGGAGCTCTCCCGCCAGATATCCTGGAAACCCAACAAATAACTGAGATGTTTTAAACATGCAGCAGAGACCCCAGTGGATTCAGCAGAGCCTCTAGCAGTGCTGCCAAGGCCCTATGTCACTGCAATTTATTTTAATGTACAAGCACTGTAATTTACAACAGAGCTACATTAGCGTATAAAGAGTGGGGAGAACCCACGGCTATTATAAAAAAAAAGGATATTTTTTAATTAAAAAACATTGTGCAATGTACAAAATGATTACTTGAAGCTGTAGGAAGGAGAGGATTTTTTTTTCTTTAAATTTTTAAGAATGGCTTGTGAGAAGGAGCAGGGAAAAAAAATAAGAGAAATGGCAAAGCGGTATATCATAAAAGTACTCTTAAATGGGTAATGGTAGAAACAAAGTGTGTGGGAAAAATTCAGCATTCCAAAAAGAGGACGGACGTTTTCTTAGTAGCAGAAAGGAGCACAGAGCAAAGGCAGGACCGTAAAAACCGAGGGGTGCCAGCGCTTTCCTTCCTTGCAAGGCCGGCTCTGCTCAAGCCTGAGCTCGAGCTCAGGACCGCGCTCTGCCGAGTGCCTCCTGCCACCCCCAATGCCCCACGTTCCCCCTCTGCACCTCAGATTTGGCCAACGTGAGCTCAGAGAAGCCAAAGCGGCGCTGCCTCTGGTTAGTAGAAAGCAGAAGGCCATCTCAGAGCTGCTCACGACGTCTAGTCCGGGGGAGAGGAAGGCCTGGTGTTTAAATTACCGCACGCAGCTTATACCGAATGCCAGTCAGCGCGGAGCCGGGGCGCACGGGAGTAGAGGCACCGACCAGCCCCTGCTCATCACTGCTCTTCAGATCCTCCGAGGATCTGAATTTTTATGTCTGGAGTGACAAGGACAAAGCCAAAGCTGGAGGAAAAGTGGGAAATTTAAAGAAAAGTCCATGCTCCAGAGGAAGCACTCAGCTTGCACTCATCAGCACAACATTATAGCAAAGCCAGCGTAGGAAAGTTGGCGTTTTGACTATATCCTGGGGGAAGGAAGGCTGCCTACAAGGTCGGGCAGGGTGTGTGGTTTGCTGATGTAAAAATTCACAGCATTTTATAACTTATGGGCTGTGCATGGTGGCCAGAAGCAGATTTGCTGGCTCTGCATCGCCGTGGGATGCACGTTGTCCCAGACGCAGCGGGGCACAGTGTGAAACCTGGCCAGAAGGACGCGGGGTCGGCGGTGGGCGAGACCCGCGCGAGCGGACTGCAGCCACCGTCTCTGCCTGTGGGCTGCAGTAGAGACAACGCATTCCTGTCCCCCGGCCTCGCGCGGGCGCTGCCTCTTCCCCCCATCACGCAACACGGGACCACCAGCACTTTTCACAGGAGGTGCAACACGTACCTAGTCCCGAGCACCCTTAGGCACACACGAGCCAAACCAACGCGCATCCCTGGCAGGAGTTCTGTGGCCTCAGCCAAACTCGGATTGTTTTATTTCTAGTGTTGCTACCCAAAGAAATTGCCAGGTAACAGACACTTGGAAATTTAGTGCAACATGTAAAAAACAATGTTTCACAAAATGGTAATTAAAATAATGAATTTAAATTTGACTTAGCTAAGAACACTCTCGTATGGCTAAAATGCACCAAGTGAGCACATGTTAAGCAGTGGACAGTGTATCCACATGGCTACACCAAGGCTTGGTGTTAGGATAGTTCGGATTTAAATATCTTAGAAACAGCATTACCTGAATGGTTTTTAGAGTCAAAATTAAATAGGAACTTCTTCCATTCAGGAGAGAATAAAAATACAAGATCTCAATATACTAGGAACATCAGAGAGGATAAATAAGCACATGTACCTGTTGAACACTCCGTGGTACAGAGTAGTGTGTGCAATAATACAAATTACATCCTCAAGCCTAGAACTTTACAAGGTGGGGAGGAAGAGAAGGGTTTTGCTGCTGGCAAACACCAAAGCAGAGGGGACTGCCATGCCATCAGACACAGGAATAAAGCACACACTTCTGAACACAGCAAAAGTTTATGCCACAAAATAGAGAGGTGACAAGATGCAGCGCAAACCATCGCAATCCAACACTCAAAGTGTTGTTGCAGCTAAATTAAGTTATATCAATAGAGTATTTAACAGTTCTTTAACAGTAAAACCCAGCTATCACACGCACTGCCCCTTGCACTGCTCCATGCACAGTCACATGTGTCTGCAGAACGTGTGCGTTTGGTACCAATGGAAATAACCAGTCATGATAAAAAGAGTATCTAGATGTAAATTTAACTGAGCACAAGTGTGTGAAAACTGTTTGGCCTATTATGACTAGCAGCATTAACTTGAGATTATAAAAACACATCTGTAAATCACAAATGCACCCCAAACTACCAGCCAGCCATGAGAAGCAAACGCAGGATGGATCTTATGACAGGCTCCTAGAAACTGCAGACGTACAAACACTAACAACTCCAGTTCTCTTCAGAGACAGGGTCAAGGGGACACAATTACAGTTTACAGTCAGGCTCAAGCCAGTCACTCTAAAGACACTGAATTTTGCTGCCCCTCTCTGTATTTTGTCAGGCCACAATTGAGCTCCAATGTAGTCACCTTCTCCTGCAAGGTGACAGCTGGGTACTTGGGTACAATCTAACCAAAGTATCATATATTTGCTTGACATAAAAACATAGAGAACATCAATACTATCACTAATGTCACTGCAGAAACATAATGAGATGCACACGATTATTTGATTATTGACAGAAGCAAGCGATGAAAATATGAGCTTTTACTGCTGCCTTCAGGAGGCAAATGCTGAATCCTGCAAAAGCGATTACTCCCTTTACCGCTACACAGTGCTGAATTCTGGGTCTTAATGCTCCTAATGTAGTAAGGGCCAGAGAGACTATTTAAGGGCCTGTGAACAAGTGCATAGCTCATTTAATCTTCACTTAACTGTAAGTATTATGTAATGGCATAGGTAGCTCCACAACCAGCCAGGAACACCAACAGGAGAGCAGACGGACCAGGAGACTTCAAGCAAGTACCCCACAAAGGTAACCCAAGGGACACCAGTGACCAAAACTAAATGAAGAAGAAAGCGTTTTTTTTTTTTTTTTTTTTCTTTCCCAGAGATACTTTTTGCTCAATTAAGATTTGTTAATTTAATCACATATTTTTTCATTCATTTCAGCAGTGTTCAGGTCATGCAGGAAACAGAAAAGACTGCTTTTGTCGCAGCCTGCACCCAAAATCAACACAGGTTAAGCTCTTCTGACAAAGGAGCTGGGCAGCACGTAGGGAGAGCACAATCCTGGCTAACCAAACAGGAGCTGAGGGCTGATAACAGCCGAGCCTCCCCGGAGATTGTTTCAGGTGGCTGCGGTGCTGCTTTGCACAACGGGCTGCCTGCCACCCCCGGCATTCGCACTCAGCACACGCGTGACTCAGCCCGCCGGCTGCTGCAACCTACCTGGGCAGGAACCAGCTCCAACCGTATGACCGAGTGTGGACGGCAGTCAACAACTCTAACGCCGCCACACGCATTTCACGGGCTTGCAACAAACAGATGAGGTTGGATAAAACGCGGCGGAGGTGCTGACTCTGGTGTGAATCCTCCTCGCAGAGCGCTGCAGCACGTTCACTTTCTGGCACTGGTGGAAATGTGCTCCCCGCCTGCTCTGTAACATTTACTTATTTCCAGGGCTCGCAATTCTCTCGAGTTTCCTTCAATAGTCTGGAAGCCACGAGGTGCTGGCAGATAACAGCCCAGGCTTTGTCATTGCCCTGGGGAGGAACATGGGCTGTCTTGGCACCCTCCATGTCTACTTGGAAGAGGCAGAAGGTGGTTGCTATTTGGACACTCAAAGCATCCATGAGACAATTGAACTTCAGGAGAATCACCCATCTCTGCACTCCAACACGGTGCCCCAAACAAGCCTCTTCTAAAGAAGTAAAGCAAATGGGAAACAACATCAACAGAGAAAAAACATTTTTGACCTTCGCCAATTTTTGAATGGAAGGAGAGGCCCTAATAGGGAGAACGTCAGCCTACGGCCAACGGGTTTCCCTTTCTAAATCTTCTTTACCTCTTGAATTACACGCTTCCTAGGAACAGGCCATCCACGTGCACAAGGTGACAGATCAGACGTTAAAAGCCCCTGGCTTGGAGCTTCAGTTCTTTCCAATGATGAGCTAAAAATAGAGTGGTAAAACATGACCCCAAACTACAGTGTTCGAGATGTTCCAGTATTTATGGAGGCTCAGCTAAATATAAAGCTATCTTGCAGCCTTACTCTAGGCTGCATTTAACAGTTTGCCTTTCTTGCATTATAGTAGAGGGGAGAAGAAAACAAAACCAGGCAGCTCAGAGCAAACTTGGATGGCTGGCTGTGAATTCCAGAGGCCAGATTTGTTGTCAGTTGCATAAAACACAAAAACAACTATTTCAACAGAATTACTCCACATGCCTGGCCCTTAGTCTCAACCAGTAACAGGGCAGATGTTGGCAAGATAACGAGGCCATCTATGCTATCATTAATGAAGTTTCAGGTAAAACATGATGCAAGATTATTTCAAAATACTGACATATTGCTACAGGTATTTGGTACTCTTCCCTTAATTACAATTGCTGGAGAGCATTTTTTTTCCCTCTCCAGTACTTGCCTGCCTGAAACCTAACGACTATGTTAGAGTACATCTGGATGGGTTATTTTTCTTTAGTCATCACTGTCGTTAGTGTGCATGTCTACAGAAAACAGAAACATTTTTTGAGAATAGACCAAAACACATTCAAAAGGATTATTAGAGAAATAAGAGAGAATCTCATCTGCTTATCTATGTGTTGTACAAACTAAGCCCTCTGCTAAACAAAAGTTGTATTAAAGGAGCTAAAATCTGTTTGCTGATAACCCCTCTGCTTTCCTGGCTGTTTTGGCAATGCTTTTGTAAGTCAAGATCCAAGTTGTTCAAGAAGTCGGTTGTTCTAAAACCTCTTTGGGGATGCGATTCAAGCTTCTGGATGGAAGCTGCTAACAAGTGCAAAACAACTGCCCAGCATTGCCACCCGAGACGCCTTCCAAAGGAGTCTAGGACACACTTTTATGAGGCTTGTCCATATGGGGAGCAGCGCACAGCAAAGAGGAAGCCGGAGGACACGCTGTGGCCTCAGCTAAGGCAGATGTTCTCCTTCTCCAATGCTGTTAACTGCCTGGAAAGGAAGAAGCAAGTTGACAGCCCAGCAGAGACCCCAGGACCCACAGTCATAAAGGATACTAAAGCATTAATATCTCATGCAGAGTTACAATAGAAACAAAGAGAATTAGTATGGGCGACAAAATGGGATTTATACTATTTGGCTATTTAATCATTGCTCCAGAGTTTCACAACAATACAAAAAAAAAGAAAAAAAAAAAAAAAAGAAAAAAAGTTAAAGAACGGCATGAGAACTTCATAAGCCTTACTGCCTACACAAGGGATTTTATTCTGCTAGAACAGACTGTTTGAGATCGATTACAACATCTTCTAAGTTTGGACATTAAAATATTTAGTCCCAACAAACATTTTCACAGATTTCAACATTCCATATAAATAAAATCTATTAAAAGCACTCTGCTGCAGTACATTATCACTGTAATCTTACCATGCCCATGCCAGCAAAACTCCTTGCTGACTGCAAGTGGCGAGGGACCATGTGCAAGCAGCATGATCTGGGCCTATTTTTGCTGTGCCCCCTTGATAATGAAACTGTGCTATAATTCTGCGAAGGACTACACTTACAAAAATGAAAACTGAAATAAACACAAAGCATGCACTACTAGGACATGCCCAGGAAAGAGTTAAATTCAGATTTATGGAAGGAACAGGAAAATGGAAACAGAAAAGCAGATCCCAGGACCAGTTCCAACAGCAACTCTCCCCATTCTGCTTTTTCTTAATATTGTGCATACCCAAACTTCAAGGAAATCACTTGCTTACTTATTATTTTCCATTTTCACTCTAATTTAAAACATCAACTTAGTTAATAATCCTTTCAGACTGAGAATAATGGTGGGAACTCTTGCCCTATCTGATTTTAAACAGGCAGACTCATCAGTATATCTTCCCAATTTCCTAATAAGGACTTTGCAACACCCAGAAATTCCAGTTCCTTCAGGGAATCCATCCTAGATTTTCAAAATGAAACTCACACACGCTGTGAGAGGATTCAGGGCTAAACGAACTACTTGCAAAGTTTGGTATTGATTGACGCCACAGTCTCAGCGCCTTCTGTGACTACAAACACAGGGACATAAGCCACCGAAACAGGCATCTGCAGAGCATCGCAAATACATCTACTAGAATGATCCTGACAGGGACGAGCAATTCAGCTTTAAACACTTCAATGCAGGGACCAAGACTCTTTCTGCTAGCGGCCTGCATGTGCAATTACAAGTGACCACAACTATGGAATCTTATAATATTCCAGAGACCAAGCTGGGCTGTGGGAGCTATTGTCTACAGATCCTATCGGAAAATGGATGAGTTGTTTTCACGGTGGAAAAAAAAAGTCCTCCAAGAATACCAGATTTTTCAAGTCATTCACTGACATTTGGATTCCCACTGTCCCTGCCAACAAGCTCAAGCTGACTGCTGTCCATTCAGTAGATGGTATCTGGTTTCATAAACACAGTGATGCCTCCAAATGGTATTTGGAGAAGATAGGGAGAGTTAGGAAAGGAAAAGGATACAAAAGTAGTTAGTAGCTTTAGAAGCCATCCATTCCAACAGTTTACCAATTTATTGCCATAAAAGCAATCTCTTGGCTTTTTTAACTTAAGAAAGTGCATAAGAATCACAGTTGTTTGTTTCATCCAGTCATTTACTATTCCTTGTATAAAACTTAAGATATCAGTCAAATTTGAATGCCCACGCCAAAATCTCTTGCTTTCTCCATATACCATCTTTGCTAATTACAGCCTATAAGGCCTCCACTAAGACCTGTGTACATTCTGTTGACGAGAAAAAAATTTAAAAAAGATTGGATAGTTAGAGTTAGTTTTACACATGGTTGGTATTAGCAATAACAGATAAATAATTCACCTAGCCACCCTAAAATAGTTACATAAAAGGTGTGCATTGCCTCTGTAAATGCAGATACCCACTACTGCCCTGGTTTATGCAGGATGTTACTGTCTCCCTGTGCACCCAAAGTCTAGCACGGAGCATGTGACAGATATGCTGAGACTAGCTCCAAGAGAGCCAGTACACTTCTGTAGCACTCTTCAGCTCATGCAGGGAGCCTAGTTCTGGTCCTGGAAGCCGTTTAGGGGCATCAGCCTAGCTCTGCAGAGCAATTAGCAATACAAATAAACCTCGGTGCCATACCACAGCAAACAACTTAATTAACTTGCACCGAACTCTAACACTCCATGTTCATGATGCCCAACTCCTTTGGTCATTCATATTCATCTGCTATCTCCTCCTATAAGATTCATAGGATTCATTTTAAAACAAGAATAAGCCACCACAGACACTTGACATGACACTCCGCGTAGTACAGACACCAGTTATTTTGTAAGCGTCCACAGCAAGTCCTCTCTCATAATCCATCGTTACTACGATTTTGGGGCAGGGAACATGTATTCCTCCAGGTTTAGTTGGTGACTAGTGAGAACAGGGGTGTCTGTGACCTGAGGACTTTGGGTGAGAGAGCAACACCAATTACATGACAGGGTTTGCATACAGATGTGAATCTCCTTACACATATGCACATCTATGTACAACAGCACACAGGCACACACACATGCATACAGAAAACCCAGGTTATCTGACCTCTACCAGATGCTGTTGGCAATTCAGGACAGAAGAACAGGAGAATTTATTATTTTCAATGCTAGTAGAGAATGCTTTTTGCCAGAACAGTCCACTATATTGTATGGGAACTGAATGAAGCTAATTTTCAGCAGATTCTGTCTAACAGCTCTCAACTGGTAGAAATAGTTCAAGGTCTTCAAAGTATACAGTGTTGCATAGCCCCTGATTCACACACTCTGTTAATAACTGCCAGACAATTGTATTGAATTTATTCAAAAACCATTAGCCACAGAAATTCATATTCTTCGATTCTGCCTTCAGATGCATGCTATATTACACTTATATTAAGGTTAATGTGCAATGCCAATTCTTTCACAAAGGAGCTGTAAATATCTGAAGCTACAATATCTCTTACTAAGGTGCCTGTTTTACAAGTTCATTGTTTCTCCCTCACAATTCCCCTTTCATCCCTGCCCCTGCCAGGAGAGCTGGGCTGAAAAAATGGTGAGAACATTAGAGCAAATACAGGCACATATTAAGGAAAGCCTGAGATACACTCTTTGTACAGCGTGCATATGCTACCAGCATTACAAGGATTCTTCTTTCATCTGCTCCTTCAGAGATGAGGCTCCAAAATGCTTTAAAACCGCTTTACAAATATTCTTCGAAAAACCATCACCACGTCCTCTGAGTGCGGCTGTATTAAGCAGCTGCCACCGAAGAATGATGCTAAAACCAGGGAGGAGCCAGAGGTGGAAGCTGAGGAGCAGAAGCAGCGAGAACGCAGGAATGTTTAAACAAGGGAGCCTCAGTGTGAGGCTGGGGCATGTGGGTGCTTTTATAGAGAAATAATACACACGTACCATTTATGTTATAAAAAATGTTACAGGTAAGCAGGCTTCTGTAATTTATCTAATACTCTTTTATATTCATGCTTCCTTAGGTTTCATGCAATTTATTAAGTTTTCAGCCTTGCCCGCAGCAAAAAGGATAAACAAAAGCAGATGTGAAACTCCCTCTTTTACGGGCCCGCCAACCTCCTGCAAAGCGGGCAAGCAGCCGGGGGAGCCTGATTGCGATCAGCTCTGCGCTCGCCGGCCCAGCCGCCCTCTCCTCCTGCCTGCCCGGAGCCCGGAGAGAGGCGCAAGGCAGGATGAGTCTCCTCTCCATCCCTTTCCTCACCAGGGTTTTGCAAGGAAATATGTTTTGTTGGCCAAGGGCAAAGTAATCCCCGGGAACAAAGGCGCCGGGAGAACAGGGATGACAGGGGGAACGAGGCGGACACAAGCCCAGAGCTAGTGAAAAGGGACAGAGCAACGGGCTCCATAAAAATTTGCGCAAACAAAAGGCAACGCTCTTGACTTGGGCATGGCCCACCAGGGGGGAACCAATAGATTACGTCTTCATTGCAAGCTCAACATGTTTCATTAACATGAGATGAGTTAAACTCCGGGAACACGTGCGTGCGAGGTTTCATCACCCAAGCGGCGCAGTGCAAAGGGCAGCCGGTGCAGCAAGGCGGGACGGCCCTGCACGTGGTCCGGGCCCATGTGCTGGGGCTGCTCTGGAGCTGAAGGCAGCTCCAGAGTGCAAAACATCGTGTGTTTGGCCTCATCTGCCCAGCTCAGGGCATAGGGAGCAAAAACACATCTCTGCAGCCACCCACATGGCCATACCTTCAAATACAAGCCAAGGATGGAGAAGGGACCCAAGGCTACGATACTTGTCACAGTTACAGTGATTCCTCTCCTTGCAGCCCAATTTCTGGAGATGGAAGCCATCAAATAAACACTCTCATTCCACAGTCTTGGCTGTAACGTGGTGGCTGATTTTGCCAAGGAGGGGTCTCTAACCTGACAACTTAGTATCACTGGGGAGCACAAAACGCACCCCAGAAAAAACAAGGTTGCAGCTCCTTTCCCTGCTCCGCACCATCATTTCAGAGGAAAAGATTCACCCATTTCCTATGTGGCACAAATAAGAAAGCCCCTGAAACCACTTAAAACCTCTTGTTACAGCAGCTGTTCCCAAACATTAACAGTTTCCAGATTAAAAGTCTTGTAAGGCAAAAGGGGCGAGGAGAAGAGAGGAAGGGGACAAAAAAAAAGCCCGGCTCACAAAGTGCAGCTGAGAAATAACAAACGGCTTTGAAAGGCGAAGGGCAGCCCAGCCTCACCGCCGCGGCGCTAGTGAGCACCCACATAATGAATTGGGGATTCCCCGTGTCATGGCAGGATCAGGATGCGAATTGTAGAGTTCCAGGGAGGATCAATAACTGTCAGAAGAAGAAGAAAGTGAGCACTAAATTCGCTCGCCTTTCATCTTCAACAAATGGAACAGAAAATCTGATGGATGACAGAACCTTCCGTTTCTATAGCGTTCTTGTTGAGCTAAAGACTAGTGACACTGGGATGATTTTCGACATGCACTTCTGTAGACCCAGAAGCAATTATAAAAATAAAAATAAAAGAATTCCTTTACAGGAAAAAAAAAGCAAGCCCTCAAACCAACAGTAATAATTCAGAAGGGGAGGATAAATAAAAAATATTAATGAAACCCCGTGCCAGTGGTCAGCCCCTAGCATGCGAGAGTGCACAGTTTTGGAAGCATGGAGTACATTAAACACAACACACCCCTCGCCTCCCCCATAATTAAGTTAGAGATGTGAGAGCAAAAGCAATAGAGGCTGTCTGTTTAGTTTCTCTGCCTGGCAGGGCAGCACACACACATGCACACAATTTCTCCTATCCTCCATTTGCAGAAGGGAAGGAAAAAAAAAAAAAGAGAGCCCAAATGAGCAGATACACAAACTAAACAAACAAAAAAATCAAAGATTTCAAAGGAGGAACACACTACTGCTCAAAAACACACCCAAAATCTCTTCATCTTCTTCTTCCACTGTAGGTTGTCCCTCAATCCACTAGGAAATTTATTTAAAATACAATAATAATTAGAGAAGAGAGGCAGGATCTCTTGTACAACCCATCTGGCTTCTGTACCTTGACTTTCATATCAGCTATTTATTTTGGCACGTGCGTGGTGGGGGAAGGGGAGACGCCTCTGGACGCCTTATCCGATGACATACCCCACCGTGGTGTAAGAGTTGGGAGCACTGTGGTGCATCTCCGACTGCTGCCCGAGACCGCTGCACACGCAGTGCAAGAACCTCCAGCGCCGCCTTTGCCTTGGTACAGTGTCTCGTAAACAAGGAGGAAAGAGGAATTAATAGTAACAATAAAAGCAAGAAACCGACTGCAGTGGTAGGGAAGGACAAGTGAGCGTGTGAGCGCTGTTCAACCTTCCGATACGGACTCGGCTCCAGGGGTGGTTGTTGTCACCCCAAGGCAGCACTCGCGCTGCCTCGGGACGTCGGTGCTTCCTATGGGATCAGGTGGGAGCGCAGCGCTCTCGGGTCCAGGGGCAGCACACGGCTCTGCAAGCCTGGACTGGGACAAGGTATTTGCAGCCCACGTGCAGAGTGTGCGCTGCAAATCCCGCTCCACAGAGGCATCTTTCCCCCATTGAAAACAGGAGCATAAAAGCCTGCAAAATTAATGCAATGACTCAACTGGGCATAAGGGCTGGATATAAAGTCCGGAAATGAGCCCGCACGTACCAATTCAGCCTGATGGCGTGTACACGAGAAGGTCACGCCTGCTTTCTCACGGGAATAAAGATATAAAGCGACAAACCCAAAGACACAAGACTGCTTGGTGGCAGAGCTGGTAATAATAATAGGAAGAATAAAAAACGGCCTTGGATTTTCACATGTCGAGCCATGGGGCTCGAGTGATAAAGCCCTGTGGCTTTGCTTTCCAAGAGCCCAAGAGCCTCAGAAATACAAGGACACCACTGAAAGCATGAAAGTTTCCCCAAACATTTTTATAGCTATGTTGCATTCAGCAGCCTTCCAGAATACTCAGGCCCTGAGTAGCTAGTTTAACTGCTTGGCGTTTAGGAAAACAACTTCCTTCAAGCATGTAATGCAACCTGAAGAGCATTGACCCACCAGAAACTGTGCATCACCTAACAGGGGCAGGGAGTTGCCTGGCATTCCAATTGAATGGCCAATCCTGGTATCCCAATCAAATTGTGTTTTATGAAGTGAGGCCTCATCTCCTTATAAGAAAGATACATCAATTTGGAATACACAAATAGAATTTGAAGTAGAATATCCATTCTAGATTATGCATAAATGAAGCACTCAACTTCAGATTAACAGTGTCCTCTCAGTTTACCTTAATGTACTTTGAAAATGTGTTACCCTGAACTAGCAAGGGGCACTCTTCCTCCAGGACACAAGAATCCTCATGGAAAAGCCACTGTGAAACAGCTGCTGAAGAGCAAATTCTCATGTAGACAAGACGTTATTTCCTGCAGAGCAGAGGCCCTCACTGTGCCTTGCCTCCCTAAAAGCTGTGAAATGTTGTTGATACCAAAAGGCTGCTTTATTTCTCCTCAGTGTTCCTCACTGCTGGGCTGCACTGCTATTCACAGCGCTGAAGCACAATGAGATGCTACACGAGCAGTGTTCTGCAGCCTGGAATTTCCAGCAGCGAAGGCTACTTCGTGCCTCTCCGAAGGTTTTGTAAAATATCCTGTGTGCATATGTTGCAATGAGCAGGAACAATCAGCCTTGCCTCCCAACACAGCCTCTGCAACACATCTTGAAAGGCTCTGCATGAAGTTTCCAATGCTCAACAAGGAGCATCTCACAGCGGCAACGCACTCTAGCTCATTGCACAACGACGGCAAGCGCCAGGAAAACTCCAAGTCTAATCTGAGAGCTGACACTGACTCATTGTGTGGGCTTGGGCAAACCACTTAACCTCTCTGCATCTCAGCTTTTCTCCCATAAATGAGGGTAATAATACTCAGCTCCCTCTTCCCCCTGGGGACTGATATGCAGCCTTGGTTTTGTTCAGCACTTTGGAAACATGAAGTGCTACATAAGTGACAAGTACCATTATCTAGAACTTCCACCATCACCTTCACATATGTGAGCAGCAGATGCTGAAGAGAAGTGGCCCACAAGGACAATCCTAGTCAAACTCAACACATGTATTTAACGTGAGGCTTCACCAGGAAAACGTTTGAGGAGCAAAGCCGGGACTTCCAACTCCTCTCCTGCTCCTCTCCTCACACCAGGAAGGGGAACAGAGGTGATTTCCAGTACAGCATAGAGAAGTACTAGAAATGGTACTGCAGAATCCTATGGGAGTGTGCTCATCCCTTAAGACGAGCACAGATCTCCTGCTGAGACACAGGGATGACGCAAAGGAGAAGAACCAAAGATTCCTTTCAATGCGGTCAGCCCACCTGGGACATGCATGAAAGACTGCACGATATGTGCATTTACAAACATCACTTTGTCTTGTATTCCCAGCTACGAGTTCCTCTAAAATAGAGAACTAACTCTTTGCTTATCAGGATGTCTAGGAAAAAGGGACCCTGAAAGCTAGCAATGGCAACTATCCATGTAGAGAGGCAGCATGGCCATACGGAAGACACCTCAAAAACATGGCCTGAAATGGGCCTAGAACTCATTGTCGTTTTTCACCTGGAAGAGCAGTAGCCTCTTTAGAAGATCAGGAAGAGCAAGGAAGTGGAGAATCTGTTGTAGGCTATTATTATCAGTAATGAGTTTATTTTCAAAATAAAGGGACTGTTATTTGGGTCTAGAATTAGGTGGATAATTCAAAACATTTGTAGGAAAATATTTTTTCAACATAGTAATGCTGATTTCTTTCCTTCTATGCAAAAGATAAGGGCAACCTGGGCTGGATTAGCTTTACTTTTAGTACTGCGTAGCAAACAATAGAAATTTATTAAGTGAGTAAGTAAATCTTACTGCTTTCTGCGACTAAACCAGCAAATTAATTCAGTGGAAAGGACAACTGCCAAGACAGTGAACTTTATGCAAGTACTGGAGCATCTTCATGGAAAATAAACTTCTATTAATTAGAAAGTATCATTTGTTGTTTCAACACAGGGAACGGAAACATCCCACATGTTCCCCATGCCTGTGTAAAAGAGCTAAGCGACTCCGAAGAACCAAACATGGATGATCTCCAAGGCAAAACACCGAAACTACTCTGAGTAATGGACAAAATTTCAAGAAAAATCACGATCTCTTCAATGATCATTAGCTAACAGGAAGAGCAATTCATTTCACTGCACGAATGATTAATTGCAAATTATTAAATCCAGCTCTGCTCAGGGTACTTAACCAGGAAACCAACTGCTGCAATATGTTGACAACTTTTGTTTTCTACGTCTTTGAAAACAGTATCAATTCGAAAATACATATGGAGCCACATATGCTGCCTAGGATCTGGTCTGTTCTTGAAGCACCCGCTATCTCCAGGCCTGGCTGGTTTCTCTGAAGAGGACAGCAGCTCTGCCTACCAACCTCTTGCACAGCATCTGTGCACACTCAGGCGAGGTATTTTTACCCTTTTTCCTCTTCTCCCTTTAATGCAAAACACAGAGGAAATTGTCTGGAGAGCAATGAGTTGGTTTTTGCTTCCTTATGACACATAAAGGCACCTGAACCTCCCTCAACTAGAAATCTGGGCAGAAAGCTCTCAGCGGGTGCAAGTTTTGCCATGTTGCAAGTCTGCAGCTTTCACTGAGGAGGCACTTTCCTGCCCAACAGGAAGGCCAAGGCTCATAGAAGTCTATAAAAAGTGGGGATGAAACGTGTCATGGGGGAATGGACTTGGGTCGGGGGGACGCAGGAGAAGAAAAGGGGAATGAGGAATTTAAATGCAAGAGCAAGCAAGGGTCTTGAGAGCATGCATGCAAACTCAAAGCAGCCTGAGGATGTGTGGATACAAAAACGGGATGCATTATTATTCCATAAATTAAGTTAGAGCAACCTCAGCACATCCCAGACTTTTAATACCAGGCTGCTGCACACCAAGCAAGCTGGCTCCCAGCCTGAAAGAGGTTTCAACTTCACTCAGCTGAGGCAAGCCCCACGTTTATTAAAACAGGTTTATCTTCCTGCAAATAAAACCTCAACAGCTTTTGCGCCCTGAAGAAGCAACTTCAGTTTGTCGTCTCCCCTGCCCTCCTCTCGCCCACAACAAAACACATATTCAAAGCCTGATGAGTGCAGAATTACTAGTTACATCTTTCTGAACCTTGCCCACAGAGGACTGGTATGCAACAAGCTCCAGTGTTTGTTTTTATAATAAATAAAGCAAAAGTATGATGAGACAACTAAACTCCTCTCTTCTGACTTCTTTGAAGATGGTCTTAAAAAAAAAAAAAAAGAACAAAAATGTAAAGCAGATTTTAAAAGAGAGCGCACTCTTTATCTCGTATTTCAGCCTGTTCCAAATAATCTCGTCAATGTTAAAATATCTAAGTTTGCCTCTTAGCCACTTAATGAAGACATAATAAAAATTAAAATTTAACACCCCTGCACTTTCCCCACTTTCTAAATAACTGCCTCAATCTGATTTTTCCTCAGTAAAAAATAAAAAACACCACATTTTTAGCCAGGAAAGGAACAAAAAGTACACCAAATTTGCGAAGTTAACTTGAACAGCACACAAGTATGTGGAGAACAGGGTGACCTTTCCTTATCACCCACTGACATGCTTAATCGTTTCCAAACAAAAATGCTCTTTTCCGCCACTTCTTCACTCTCCAAGCACCTCCAAAGGCCGCTCGGACGGTAAACAGTTAATCTCCCGATATCCCCCGCTGCCTGCGAAAAATCAAGGAAACAATTGAGACATTGTCCAGTGAACAAGACTCCCAGGGACTGACATTTTTGTTTATGTCCCAGTTCTCAGCCTGTCAATTTTCACTACGAACGTTAAAAGCCCGACTCGCACCGATGCAGCCTGCCCGGAGCTGAAAAGGCTCCACTTCATTTATTTTATTAAAGCTGTGGTGTGTTTACGATGCCGAGCTCCCCCGCCGCCCAGGGACCTGTTGGTCCCATCCCCCTGCCCCGCGCGGCCACCTCCTAACCCCAAGGGCTTTTGTCCGTGCTTTCCCGAAAGGATCCCCGAGAAAATAACTACAGGGGATCTAAATACCGAAGTTGGGGGTAAGGAAAACGCACAACTGCCTCCACTGCTTCATTTTAGACTTTTAAAATAGCCTCTGACTATTAACTGGCATGGGGATAGAAGGGAGTTGGAGACTGCTCTGGAGTGGCAGGAACTTGAAAAAGAAAAAAATAAAGAGGAAAGAAAAGAAAGAAAAACACACACCCACTGCCGATACCCGGCAGCAAAATAGAAAATACATGTCATGGAGTAAAACAAACATCTTAGAGCGAAGCAGCGTTTTCCCCACTGCTCCTTGGCTGCATTTCCTGCTTGCGCTTTCGTAACCGCGGCAGCGCTGGGCCCAAAATACATCCCCCCGCTTCACCCTGCCGCCCTCTCCCCCCGTTCCTGGCACATTTTCCCCCGTCTCCGCTCGGCTCCCCATACTTTATCTCCGTGGAAAGCGCACCCGGCGGTCAGCACGTTTCCTGTTTGCCGGGTGCGCTCGAGCCGTATCGCGCCCCGCGCGCTGGAATGCGGCACATGGCGCGGAAAGGCTCGGTCGCCCCGCGGCAGCCCCGCCATCCGCTCCGTGGGGTCTTGGCCCCGCTCCCCGCGTGGGGAGCTCACACACACAGACCCCACTGCAGCGCCCGGGGGTCNCACACACACACACACACACACAGACCCCGCTGCGGCGCCCGGGGGTGACCAGCAGAAGTTCTCCTGCATCCAGACCTGCAGAAGTCAAGCAGTTCACAGCACTGCGCCTTGCACTTCTTCAAGGTTTGAGTCGTACCCATTGCAGAAACGTCTGCGGGATTCTGTTATTCCTCCCCTGCTTACAAAGAGACTCCTGAAAAGTTCAGTTCCTCCTTGCAACAAGGTTCCTACAGGCACAGAGCAGTGCCCGCAGCCAGACTGATCTGGTGGATCACTGTGCACTTGAGCCTCGATTAATCTGGGAAGCTACACGCAGGGTGTCAAGACTAAAAATCTGAATGCAGTTACCCAAACTGTCTCCTGGAGCGGTTTAATCTCTCCTCACTTTCAAAAATCAGCACCGATACATTTATTTTTGAATATAGGCACTTGAAAGTCAAGCACACACCACCACCCCGCACTTTGGGTTGCAGTTTCAGAATTGCATTTTCATTAAACTGCTTCTGTTTTGCGTTCTTTAAAATAAGTTTAAAAGAAAGGGACTAACAAATAAATAAGTGCTGCTTCCAACTGCAGTCAGGTTGGGCTAAAACACTCACAAAGGTTATACGTCAAAGTGCTTTTTGTGTAGATCTTGAAATGCCTTCCCATGCCCAGATGCATTTGACTAGCAGACGCTGAAATCAGTAGCAATACTTTCAGAGTCCATTGAAATGCATCCATCCACCCTCTTTTCATAAAAGGAAGCCTTACTTAACAGGCAGTTATTATTGCTGAACTAGGGTTGAAAGTTCAGTGTCCTTATAGACCAAAATTATCAAGATTTTTGAGTCTGCAGCCTAGTTTAAGTACTAACGAGCTATTGTACCACACTTGTTGCTATTAACTCTTTTATGCCAGGATCCGACATTTCTCTTCCAAAAGTCTCCCAGATGTCCGTAGGATGGTACCAAACTCACCTGTGCTTAAGGACAGGTAAGTGACAGTATTTTTTTGCCTTTTGTCCCCTACATCAGTATGGACAAAGACAACCAGAGTATTAAATATTCACTTCCAAGACAGAATGACCTTTCAGTTGGGATGATGAACTTGGAGGCTGAGGAGCTCTACATCTCTGTCACTGCGCAGTTCAGGGCAGGGACAGCATCACAACCTGCTTTTGTGAAACCCGACTCATTTATTAAATCCTGTTCGTTACAGGTGGCGGGAAAATGATAACAAAATGATCTTTAAGTTGTGCTTATTGCTTTGATCCCCCAATCATTCACAACAGCAAAATGCAGCCTTCTTAGGGAGACATTACTGAAGAGATGTGGAAGATAATATGGCCCTGGCTCCTCAACCACAAACTAAGGCACTTCCTGGGCAGCCGTGAACATGAGAAGACGCTTTGCGGAAAAGCTGGAGCTGCTCGGCAGCCCACGCGTGGACCAGGATACCCAGGTCAAGGAAGTCAGAAACTAAACAAGATGCTGCCTCCTTCGCCGTTTTACTCTCCCATCAACAGCCAGGCTGCTCCCTGACATCTTCTCACCATCTAGTCATCGCACAGATTCCCAAAGTGGTGATCTGAGGCATCCCCATGATCCGAGGTGTCCCCACAGTTCCCTACGAGCTCAGTGGAGCTTGGCCGCCCATCGAGCGGACGTTCCTTGGACATGCCCTGGGCATGACGAACCGAACAAGCTCCTGCAGAGTCAGCTTCACCACGGATTTGCAGCACGGCCACCACAGGACTGCCCAGGCGCACGACCTGCTCCGAAACAGAAGCGAAACAGCTTCACCTTCAGCTACCACGGGATGTGCTGCCTCACGCTGACCCCTCCGGGCAGGGACAGCGGAGCTACTGGCATGCCTTGAATTCCCACCACAGCTTGTCCCAGAGTAACCTGTCGTGGCCCTCAAAGCCCTCAAGTAGGAGCAGGTTATTTCATGTCCAGTAAATGACTTCCCTCCAAAGTGCTCAGCATGCCTGGAAAGCATCTATATGGGGAGTCAGCATGGAGCAGCTACAGCTTTAGCAATTCAAACCCTCGCTTGCTTCATATTAATTAACCACGTAGACATGCCCAACATGCAGCGACAGAAGCTCTGCCGCCAGGGAAAAGTATCGCTCAAAACTCCACGCTGCAACCAGTTTGGGTTTTCTAATGATACTATTTTCATGCAGCTATTTGGCAGGAAAAACATTCACGGCTGTATAAAGCAAACTGAGAAAGTCTTGAGGCTTTCAAGTCCCTTCGCTCCGCTTTCTCCCTTCATCATCACCGTTACCATATTACAGGGCAGGCATCCGAAGGCCCACAGGGCACAACAGCAACTCTGCAGAGCTCTGCTGTGTTAGGGCGGGTAAGATTTTGTCATTTTGTCTTTCCTCTCCCAGACACCATCCTTTCTGTCAAGGCCATGGCAATTTTGTGCATTTGCCAGTGGGCAGACGAGCCAACAGAAGTCAAAACCCTCCTTCACACCCTCTACAGCCTTGGCCCTGGGAGGAAATTCCTCAAGCACAGGAACGAATTCAAAGGGAGCAGACCACCGGACATGCCGTTCTTTCTCTCCCATCCCTTTCTTGGTACTCGTTATAAGGAGGGACAGGCAGAATCCACAGCCATTCCTCAGGAAGTGGGCCTTAATTCATAAACATTAAATCTGAAAATAACTCTTGCAAGCTAGGTTCCAGCATCTCAATTCAGAAAGTCGTTTCTATAGAGGAAAATATTTTTAGCACATACTTAAACATCCTGAACAGGGATGGACATTAGCTCACATTTAATGATTTCTTGAACCAAGGCCTGAAAAGTAAAAAAAGAAGGCGGGAAGGGGAAGCTAGTTTCCACAGTAATAGTAATTGAGAAGCCTTTGAGTCTTGCCAACAGGAAAAATGCATATTACAGAACTGCCCAACTCTCCTAGGAAACTAGTACAGCTCAACATCTTTCTGCAAGCTAACACTGTAAGGCTTGGTGGCAGAATCAAGTCCCTAATTTGTACCAAAAGGAAGGTGAAGGAGCAGAGTTGCAAAAAAATAAAAATAAAAAACAGCTAGGATTAAGTTATTTCTTAAATTCCATCAGAGAAGCTAGTCAGGAAACTCTCCACCTCCTGTAGGCACACACATTCATATTCAAGCCATGCATGCCCAGAATCTCATTCCAGACCATCATTCATTATATACATATACTCTCTGTACCGGCTGGTCCTACTACAAAGCTACTTTTTGTTGAGGGTAAAGGAAGGATTGCTTCAGCTCCACAAAATTTCCTAACTCCAAGAGATGAAAAACAAGGTACATCTGACACAAGCATGCATGGATAAGCAGGTTCTTGTTAGTATGTAAACAGCACCAAAAGAAACTTTTCTCTAAGGTCTGAAGCGCATTAGGATTTTAGGTTTAGATGTGAAAAGCTACCTGGGGGGTTGTTTTAGTTTGTTCCTCCTGAGTTTTTTTAAATTATTATTATTTTTTTTTAATACGTGCCTCAAATGAGGATCTGGAGATCAATTTCTCAAATGACCTTGGGAAAATTACTGAGCACTTCCTCGCTACACTGGTAAAATGGCAGAGTGAGCAATACCTCCTTGTCGCGGGAGAGCGCGGAATGATTTTGCTCACCCGTATCTGCCAGGCACAAGCCAAACTTCAAGGCAAAGTCCCCTCGAAGCGGGGTCCTGGGCGGCAGCCAGTTGCCGATTCAAAAGAAACGTCTATTTGACAACAAATTCTAGCTTAGTTTTGTGAAATTAGGCACAGAACATGGTTTAGAGGAGGGTTTCCAGGAAGGGGGCTGTTTTATGAGGGCATTGCTATGCGCAACACCTCCACCTATCCCACCTCCCGCTATCCAGGAGGGTCCCCCATTGGCAAAGAGGTCCGCATGGGACAGAGGAGAAAACACCCTCCTTTGGCTTCCTTTGTGAACAGTCAAGGTGTGAACAGTCTAGAAAGCGAAGTGTCTGATGAACAATCCCATCCGGAACCAGCTCAGTGGGCGAGAACTGCAGCACTCCTGGGCCTGAGCAGCTTGGCCAGCACGTGCTCCTGAGCCCAGCACTGCCAGCTTCCTTCCTCTCCTTCTAATGAGAGGTATGTGCTGTTTTCTTTACTGCAGCACCTGGGCAGGGCACACAGATCTTGTGTAGAAAGAAAACAGGAGGCTTCTATTCAAGTGGGCTGGTCTGCATGTGGAAGAAGTTTTTGTGAAACAGCTCGAGTGCGAATTTAAAAAAAAAAAAAAAAAAAAATGCAGAACAACTATTTCGAATTCTCTCTCTGTGTGGACACTCTTACTCAGCACTAAGGGTTTCTTTGTGCGATTTAGCTTAATCCACTTCCAAAGCGGATTAAGCTAAACTGCACAAAGGACCTCTTAGTGCAGAATAAGAGTGGCCACACGGAGAGATAATTACTCCCAGTTATTCCAAGACAGCTACTTCGACTAGGTATTTGGGCTTTTCCGTTCTGTGTCAACAAGCCCAGAGCTATATTGAGAATGGAAGACTTCGGTTCCAGCTCTCCAGGCAAAAACGGTTCCCCAGCCTTATCGCAGCCGCTGCCGCTCCGGCTGCGCACACAACCGCTGCTCCTGCTCCAGTCAACCCAATCCCTGGCTCCAAACCAGGCTGCATTATTTAACACCTCATTCCCCGAGCTTCAGAGCGAGCAGCCACAACCTCGAGCTGCGCGAGGGGCAGGAGACCTGCGGCGAGCCGCCTTGCCAAGCCTGCCGCCCTCCGCACTCGTCCTCTTTGATGTGACGCGCTCACCCATCTGGCTCGCCGGCGTCACCCGGCGCTGCCGCGGCTCCGCGGCCGCTGCCAAGACAGAGCCACCACGTGCGGCCGCCGCCTTCTTCCTCACCGGGGACGCGGCAGCTGCCGCCGCCTGACCCGCTCCCATCGGCGCGGCAGCGGACCGCTTGTCCATACGTAACTTTAGGCCCAGTCCACACAAGTCCAACAAGTTAATTTAATGCGCGTGTTCCAGCAAAATGTAAACTGCACACAGAGACCGAATGCATTTCCAAACAGCCTGGGCTCCTCAGTGCTACGAGTCTCTTCCAAATCCTCTTTCATATGCAAGTTTCTACCTTGAGATGTTGCTCTCTGACATTTTGCTACACCCCAAACTAGCTGGCCAGAATCTAGAGACCAAATCTGTGCAGCATTCAGGACATATTAGGTATTTTATAAGCAAAAGACACCCGGGGGAAGCTTGCAGCATATGCAGGTGCAACCAAATTTAAGACAATGTCATTACATCGTACTTAAAGATCAATAATGAGCAAGCTTTAATCTTGCTTTGCCTTCATCCAGAAAGTCCCAACATCCAAATTATGTCAGACCATCCCCACGACAGCACACCCAGCCCTCAGTGCCCAATCTCTGGGCTCCAGCTCATCGCAGGAGTGGCAGCACGGCACCTCAAGGAAATCAAAACTGATGCCAGCTCACTCCTGTATCTCGGGCTATAAACCTGCAGCTTCAAGAGGAACTGCTGGCTTATCTCAGCAGCAAGAGCAGGAGCCCCGGAGCCGAGCACGGCACTAGCTGGCAGCGGGAAGCACTGCAGCCGTCTCAAGGAAGCCACCCTCGACGCCTGGGAGCCCGAAGGCCCAGGGAGGATATTCCCTCACAGTCCAGCCGAGCAGTTCAGAAGAAAAAGATACTCAACAGATGGTGCTGAGTTTATATTCACAGGCCTGCCCAGCTACCTTCTCCATAAGCCATGCTTAAAGCTGCCAACTCTTAGGATTTACAGTGACTCCAGCTATCCTTGCCTTTTCCTTAAAGCCTGTCTGCCTTGAAGTCAAGCATTTAGGAAGGAACCTCTGCCTTCATTTAAAACACACAGGGAGCTCCTGAACTACTGCAGAAAAGAGCCTGGAAATGTGAGCTGAGGATGCCCTCCAGGCTCAGCGACCAGAGAACAAATAAAGAGAACACAAAATGTATTATTTAAAAAAGCAACAACAACAACAAAAAAAAAAAAAAAAAAAAAAAACAACAACCCTCATGATCCTTTGAGGCCTGACTCATGATTCTAGAACAATTGGGACTGGCAGCACTATACATTTCACAGCATTTACTCACAGCCGAAACATCCCAGCAGCCAAATACTTCTGAGGTCTTGGAGCTGCTCGCGGCCCTCTCGACGACAGCGGAGCCTGACAGCTCCTTGCGCTGCTCCCCTGGCTCCTCCGGGTCGGGAAGGTGCACGAGCACTGACTCACGCTCTCAGAAGCGCCAGATTCCTACACGTCCCACAACTCGGGGCACAAGTCTCCTGAATCTCAGTGTTCGGCACAGGGGCTCCCTCCAGCACCCAGACGGGCTCTGGACAGGATGGACATTGTGCTGCACAGCAAACACGACAGCATGAAGCGGTCCCCAAAAGCCTGAGCTGCGTCACAAACATGTGAAATAGCCAAGTGAATGACTTCTGGGGTGGTCACACGTTTTCCATGCTTTGCACAAAGAAAATACTAAGTTTACCACTCTCATGTCACAGTATTCAATGTGCATGTTTTATAGGAGTCCCTTCAAGATCATTCTATCAAGCTGCTGGTAGCTGCATTCTGTACTTAGCCCTAAACATTCAGGTTGGAACAGATTTTAAAAATGCAATCCTACCCAACTAAAAATCCAAAGGAACTAGTGGTGAAAGATTTAACCACAAAATTCTCAGCATATTTAATTCGTTCTGTGGCTAAATTCCATGCAACGCTGAAAACTCAGGGCAAGATGTTTGCACACATTTGGGCATGTATTAATGAAACATTTTGTTTACTTTGTAACTGCCAGAGCAATTAGCCAAATAAAGTATGGAGCATTTTAAAAAGAAGACAGAGTCATTAAAGGAGAAGGAGCTTTCCAACTCCTCCTGCATAGGTGTTTTTGCAAGGCAAGTCTTGGAAATCTATATATTTGGTCCCTACACAGAGCTGTAACCTGTTAACATGGATAACCTGAACATACACACACACCGTCTCCCTACACATGGACAGTTCTCCACACCTAGCACCAAAAGCAAACCTGCCCAATGCCTTCCCTTCCCCTAACGCTGCAGGTAAAGCAAACCTCACAATTGTTTGTGGATATTTTTCTATTCTATCAAAGCGCCTACATGCAAATCCTGCCAAGACTGAATGAAATTAGGACTAAGGGAGGGCAAACTCGTGCAGCTTCAATTGTAGATGATATGGGAAATGACTCCTCATCCTTCCAAGCTGCCAAACGCGGTCACAAATACTTGCTGTCCGCGCACACTGAGGAGGCTGCTGAGAACACAGTACATTTCAGATGGTTAGCCTTAAGTTTTGCTTGTCACATTATGTTTTGAAAACACATTTTCACCTCCTTAAGCAAGAAGGATGAAAAAAAAAAAAAAAAAAGAAAAAGGCTACAGCACAGTGATTCTTTGTTCTTGGGGATTCAGTCTACTTTATGGTTGCGTTCATTACATATTAGAAAACCCAGGCCAAATAGTACTAGAAGTCCTCCCCCAAGGTAATATTTACACTTACTTCAAAAGGCCTCCCTCAAGAAGAAAACGTAGGAATTTTTTAAAACTTTAACCATTTTGCAAGAAATACACTGTACTCAAAGATCACCGTTTGGGGTTCAAAATGTTTCTGCCTGGTACAAAGGAAGCTAAAAGCAACTCTTTGTACAGCTGGGAGAGCAGGGGGCCCTATCCAGAGAATGCTCTTTCACCCATAGGGCCACCCAAAACAAGGTATATTTTAGACAGAATATTTACCTTGCAGAGAACAGGAAAGAACAGCATTACGTTCCTACAGCATTAAGGAGAAAAATATATCAGGAAAAAAGTAAAAAACAAAACAGATTTTAAAGGATCTTTCTTTGTGCAGCGAGCAGATTCTGGAGCTCCTCAGACAGGGCAGATGGAGTGCGCTCATTTGCCTGCCTGTCCGTATTGCACCAGAAAATCGTCCTGTGAGAATCCCACTCCCCGGACACCCTGATTTTCTCATTCTCACCATGCTGGCTCGTACGAATGGAGGGGACATGTCATTAGGCTCGCGTTGAACGGGACAGCTAGCTCCCTGTCAGCGTAGGGAGGCATGAGAGCTGTTCAGATGGAGACTGCGTTGGACCCCAAACTTCTGCTAAACCTGTATTTTACGGAGTCTAAATAACTGCAGTGAAATCCAAAGTGAGAAAAGGGGATGGAGGGAAATAATCATTAAAAAGCCCTTAAAAATCCCACTCTAACAGTATTATCCACAGGCTGAATTCAAAATTTTGACCTAGTAAGCTTAATAACATACTATTAAAACAATTTTTCCCCCAGTTTTCTTTCACCTTTCGACACAGACGAGCAGCATGACTGTGCCAAAGCAAGATGCTAGAGTCTTGGAGGACCAAGTGAACCACCTAAATGCAAATAAATGCATTGGACTTAAATAGAGACTCATGCTGTACCTTCTTCAAGACATGCTGAACATAATTTCAGTTTAATATTCTGTTTCTCATTATGGGCCTTGGAGACTCGCTCAAGCACCATGAAAAGCAGCATTAACCCAGCCCTCAGCACTGGGGGCAATCCAGCCAAATTATTCACGCTGGTCTTTTGCTTCGGTTTCTGTAGTCTTAACTTAAAAGTCCTTAAACAGAGCTGAAAGGAGCGTAGTTCACAAACAGCACAGTCTTTACTTAAGACATTATAGACGGGCCATGTTCAGCAGCCCCGAGTCATTAAGCTAAAAACCTGCACGGTGGCCAAGGGGAGTTTCACCTAAGCTGGATGTAAAGAGCGCAGCCCTAACATGACACTCGTGGTCAGAGGCAAGAACTTAAAGAAGTAGGAAAAGAAAGGAGAAAAAAAAATGCTCTCCTTTCCTTTCTTTGTAATCCAGCTATAAAGATTAGCCTCAAATCCTGATTTCAGAGATACAGCAAAGATAAGAAAATATTTGCGGATGTTGGCTTTTTTTGCCATAGATCTTTGAGGCAGCACAACTGATTTCCAGACAGTAAACTGGCACGGAGTCCCACGGCAAGTTGACAAGACAGTAATAAGGACTGAGAACCAATTTACATCCCCGTAAGTTAAATGTTACACTCATAACCACGGCCGCAAAAATCTCTCTCCTTGCTCCCCAGAAAGAAGAGCCACATTTTCACACGCACAGCGAGGGCTGCAGCGAGGAGCAAGGTCCCAGGTGCTCTGGGCACGCACAGCAGCAGCAAACCCAGCACATCCCCAGCCAAGGGGCATCCACAACCACTTCATCTCCTCCCCATCACCACCACCACCACCTTCCCTGAATGCCATTACCCACCCTGACTTGATTTACAAATTAAAAAAAAAAAAAGCCATTTTTATTCCACAGGATGGATGTGGCCTGGGGAGGGTGCCAGGGGAAAGGATGTAAAACGCAGCTTTTCTTCCTATTTTAACATAACAAGGCAGACCAGTTTGCCATTAGAAAGACACTAAACCTTGCAGGAACAGCCCCCCTGTAAACACCCAGCGCAGCGGCTCCCCCACCGCCCTCGGCTGGAACATTGTAAGGAGCACAAAAGATCACATTACAAATGCCAGCTGTGGCTCTTTTGGAAGGTGGCCTCCATCTCAGAGGTAGTATATGTTCCTCACGGCCTAAGTGGTTGCTATGGTAAATATGCTTTTTATTGAATCGCGGAGTGAAACAGCTTTTAAAGAGACCCATAAGAACCCCATAAATGGTCAAAATACACAGCAGATCAACCTCAGCCTTCCTGGAAACAGGTTTCTCTATTTTCCCAAAAGATGGGGATTTTAGAGCTTACAGCACCTCTTTTTGTTTATTTATCCATGTGTTGTCAGCTCCTCTGGGTCTCGCCCCCAGCCGAAGGGCAGGGCAAGGGCCTGGCACCCCCAGCACTGCTCCAGGGAGGAGCGAGAGCTGCTTTTGCTTCCCATGGAAAATACACCTTCCCTCAGGAACAAGAGACTGCAGGGAACGCCAGTGCCCAGAAATGGAAAGTGCAGGGGATCCCACCCCAGCCTGGTTACCCACCAAATTTAACCACCATCCCCAGGTCACAACCAGCTAGGAAGAAGCGCCTTGCTGTCTCCTGCAAGGCTCCTACCAGCCCGTCAGGGAGCTGGACTCTCCTGCCAGCACAGCCCCATCTCCAGCCCCATCTCCAGCCTCTGCTCTTGAGCAGAGCACTGAGGAGGAAGGACACAAAAGGAGCTAAAACAAGTCATTCCGGTTTATTTCTTATTAGCAATGTGAGGACGGTAAGTTTTGATGGTTGCAGCCTTCTAAATAACCAGGCAAGCATCTTTTCTCCAAGCTCTTCCTTCAGCGAGGGCCCAAGTGGGCAGGAAGGAAAAGTCAAGTCGCTCTGCAAAAATGAAGCAACCAGCAGCAGATCTTGACTAAGCAAATACCAGCCCTGGGCTCATTGTTCTCTGCCCTGCAGAGGTCTGTTTTAGAAGCGAGGATCTCTACAAGATAGGAAAACTTTTTTTCTTTTTTTTCCCCTAAATAAAAAACTAAGACGCTTGGAACAAAGGGCTGACATTTCTCAAGCTAAAGGAGACAGTAATGGAATAGCACTCACCCCCAAAATATTTCACTATTTTCACTGTTTTGCAACAACTTTGGCAAGTGTCTCATATGATCTATCAATTACATCAGCTTTAGACTATATAACAACAACAACAAAAATCTTTTTTGGAACAATTCACCTTCCAACCCATTAATTATAAAAAAAGTAATAAAACTGAATGATAAAAGATAATAAATATAAAAAGAAATATTCTAACCATGTGCCATCTTGTCCAGGGGTAAACATCTCAGCTAAATGAGTGCTAATAAGCAATTAATTGCATTGAAGCTGGCTATAGGGGAGGACAAGCTAATGCATTCTGCCACTATTGCATAATACCGCGCAAATAGACAATTTCTTTTTAAAAACACCATAGATGTTATTTTAGGATGAGGAAAATTAAAAAGTATACAAAAATATAACCCTAAATCCCTTACATACATACAAATGTATACTGAACATTTCAAATTCAACATTGCTTTAATGATAGAAGCATGAAAATTTAATTGACATAACGAGAAGTTAATAACAAAGCTATTATTAGCAATGCTACCTGTAATAAAGATAGTTTTATAAGCAGTAAGCAGTAAACATTTGATAACACATTTTTTCTAAATGAGGAGTCATCATAAAGCAAAGGACAATTTGCCCTTGTTGAGCTTTATTCTGTTGAGCTTTCACCCAGGTAAAATGCTGACCAATTCTCACAAAGTTTCATTCACACTTTTCCAATATTTAAAGTTTTTTCAATAAGGATAAGATAAGGCTTTTTTTTTTTTTTTTTTTTTTTTAAATGTTTTCCAAAAGTATCTCTTCATTCTCTTCAATTCACCACACAGTCAGATTTGCAAACGAGCCTGATCAGACTTCACTGTCAGTAAATTTTGCAGTGTGGAGTTTCTCAACTCTCTGCTTCCCTAAGAAGCACAGAGCTAAGCATCATGAATGATAATTTCACAAACAGCCCAGCAATTGAAAATATATTCCCTTTTTACCCTGGGCTTGTTAGGGGTTTTGTTTGTTTTGAAGGATTTATCCTTTGGTTTATATAAAAGAAGAATGATGACAGCCAAAGCCATTAATGTCAAATGCCTTTTTTTTTTTCTTTTCTTTTTTTTGTTAAAACAAAGGAAGAACGTCTTCTGCGTTTACTTACAACAATGTGTGCTGGAGATGGAGACCTAGCATCCTTGAGGGCTTGTCTACTCTGAAGGCTCCCTGCCTGAACATCAAGCAGTGGCCATTTCATCTGCAGATACTGGATGGAGGAAACAAAAATGGGGAAAGAAAAATGAGTTCAGAAAAGAAAGGCAAAAGAAAGAAACAAATCTTAGGTAACATGGCCAAAAAGATATAAATTAAAACATGTGCAAGGAACTGAAATAAAAATCAAGGCGACTTTGCATGTTTGTGTGAGACAGACCCTTTTGTAGAACACTAACAATTTCATGCCATGACATTATGGTTCAGAAATAAGAAAATAAAACAGACTGCAAAGACAGTATTACATTGCCTTTATTACATAGGAAACCTAGAAGAGGAAGAAAAACCCACACATAAATAAAATACAAAATAAAAAAAAAAAAAAAAGGGCATGGAGGGGATGGGACAAGGGAAGGGAAGGTGGACTATCAGTCTCAGGAGAGGGAAAACACACATCTTGGGTTAAGAACATGATCTCATTATCTAATGATTTATCCGTCTGCCTTTCTTCAGCAAATGCACCAGGCCAGCTCCTCTTCGGGCTTCTCAGAGCTCTGAGGGCAGAGGCCTGCCCTGGAAAGCAGCGCTGGGCACCCAGCACTGCTGCGTCCCGCACCTGTTTGCTCTGGTTTTCACCGGGGCTCTCAAAGTCCCGTGTGTTTTTTCCCTGTTTGCTCATCATCCCCAGGAGACAGGCCTTCTGCAGACAACTCTTAAGGGACTCGCATGGTGTAACTTATTCAATTATAAGACCAAACTTAATAAGCTCTCGGGTTGATGATGTTCAAGACAGAGGAGAGTCTGGCGCGCTCACCCCCGGTGCATTAGCCAGGCACTCGGGCACACTCAGGACTCATTTATGCCGCTGGTACCAGCACATAGTCACAAAAGCAGCTGGTCTGCAGCATCAGGGGGTGCTGACTTACAAAGAAGAAAAACAAACAAACACACAAAAAGCTTTCCCGCACTGCAACAAGCCGCAGAGCACTCCCTTGGAATTAAGGGTCAAACGCAGACAGACTCCTGCCCTCAGACGCACACATCTTCCCACCAAAGCCGCTGGAGAACGCAGATATCTGCTCGGGATCCCACCGTGATCCGACTGGCTGACCTAGCAGAGCTATTCCTAGAAAATGTCTAGAGAAATAGCTGGGTCTGCCATTACTTTTTATTTTTATATTTTTTTTATATTGAAAGCCACACAAAAACAGCCACTGTCACCACAAGCTGACAATGGGAGCAGTGTCTAAACGGCAGGGAAGGAGCGGGATGCACTGTTTTCAGCACATCACTATCACACCTGCTCACACGTGCCGAACAGTTGCTAGCACGGAAGGTCTGGCTGCCCCAAGACGGAGGTGACCAAGGCGCAAGTCAGCAGGAACGCGCACTACCATTCCCCGACGCTTGGAGGACCTGAGGCTTGGGAGAGACTGGAATGCAAACAAACCAACCCGTGCTCTGGACGTGTGCCCCACATGAGTTCTTAAAGTTCCAAGAAGTCTTGTTTTTATTCATCTTCACGTTTGGGATTTGTGCAATGTGGACCAGACTGTTACAGCATTTCTTAAAAAACAAGAACTAAAACCCAAATAGACCAGCATTATCTGACTGTAACTAGCACTTCTAATGCTTTTATAACTTCATTGTGAGCCTCCAGATATTTGATCTCTTGTATTGAATCCCTTCTCTTCAATATAGGTGACCACAACATAAACTTAAAAGTTGAGATTATATTAAAGTAACTTTCTAACCCTGAGTGGTTTCAAAAAAAATGCTTAAAAATACAACTCAAGTACACAGAAAATGGGCCAAAACCCTAAGCTGACTGAAATCTCCTTAACTTGAAAGGATATCTGATACATTTAGGATTTGTGGATGGTGTTATTAAACAAGTCAACTGCTGCATTTTCAGAAGTCCATCAGTTGTCTTATGTATACGGTGATTGTAACATCGCCATAGAAAGGGGCAGGTGCAAGGCGGTCGTGAGCAACGTTGGAATATTCCTACCAACATGACAAGCCATAACAAAGCTCAGGTCATCGGCTGTCCTAAGAGACAGGTCAGGAAATGTGGCCTTTGAGATGGGGCTTCTCTGGCTCTTCTGGGACTGTCCCCAAGGGCACAGGAGACGCAGTGGCACAGCAGCGCTGGGAAGCTCACACAGACCCTGTCCGTAATTATTCCGCGGATTTTGCAGCTTTCAGGCTCGTCAATCCTGCTCATTTTACTAGCACTAAATTCCCTTAAAAAAAATAGAAAAGAAAAAAGCAAGCAAGTGGGGAGGAAGGTGTGATTGTTCCTGTTCTACCTCAGTCTCAGGAGAGCCAGCAATTTCGTTGTGAATGCCTCAACACTCGACTTACCAGGCTAAACAAGAACAAAAAGTTTCAGAAGAATTTATGATCACTTCTGCCTTCCCGCTTTCCAAAACCCCCAAGTTTGGACTCTTAGTAAAGCCCTTCAGCTACCCACCCCTGCCGAGGAGGGTCCAAGAAATCTTGCAGCGCAAAAGCTAAACTGCAGCCAAAGCTGCTTCTCTCCTTGGACACAGCTGGAAGGGAATTCAAGCAGAATCCAGCAGGAAAGTGCCAAAGCCAGAAGGTTTGCTCTTGCACACGCGCAGCTTCCACTTCCACTAGTGTGTATTGCACATGTGCAACAAGGAAAGGGGGTGAAATGTTTAAAAAAAAAAGAAAAAAAAAGAAAGAAAAAGACAGCCCCAGTAGTGTGCAAGGGTCACTACAGCAACTTCCCCGCTCTACCAAGTGGCGAGCCTCCAAGCTCGCATTCCAGCCCCACCAAGGGCAAGATGTTCTGTCCATCGGATAAACAAAAAGGGTCAGCGCCTGCCGCCAGGGCCCGTGTCGGGCTAATGGACTGACAGGCTCCGCGGCGGGAGCCGGCCCCGCGCGCACACTATGAAATATTAGCATTGTTTAAGGTGACAGGCGCGACTCGGGGGCTCCTCGCCCAAGAATTGTCATGCCTGTAACACAATATTGACGCGGTGGCTTATAATTCTTACTTTACATAAAAGCTTCATTGTGTGCCAAGTTCGATCTCCACAGGCTACCTGAGCCACAGATTTTTTACGAGTCTACATTTCAGCGCGGCGAGCCTGCAATACACATAATTTTCAATTATGTTAGGGCAGAGCAGGATCACTGCCTATATAACATTACTGGTTGGAGGAAATGAGACTCAGCCCTACTGCCGAGAGAGCTAACGGGATCCAGATGGCGGGGCCGGGCCGCGCGCGCCGGCGCAGCGACGTCGCCGCAGCCGCCCCCGCGCTGCTCTCCTGCTCCGGAGCCAATGGAGGCACCGCCGGCCCTGCACGGCGCGGGGACCCCGGGATCGCCTGGCCGGGCAGCGGCTGCTCCCGTGCACAACGCTGCAAGATGCGGCACGAGGCGACGTTGCTCGCTAGGAAGGAGAAAACGAAGTGCTAGCAGAGCCCAGAGGTAAATCCTTTCCTTCCTCCAGCAACTAAATAGCAGGAAATCCTATTCTTTCGGCCCCAAATGTACACTCGAGCCAGGCAGCTCGTTTCATTTGCCAGGATTCCATGAAAAACTGAACCCGGCTTTCCCAGCACTCCGATGCTGCCGCTGCATTCCTGCACTGGGGGAGGAGGGAAATTCCCACCCGGGTGCTCTGGAAGCAACGGCTCCGCGAGCAGCTGGACACACGCTCTGCTCCGCGCCGCAGCGTGGAAGTTACGGATCGCCCGTGCAAACACGGAGCTTTTCAACAAATTAACTCCAGCAAATCGGGGCAAATTATTTCAGAGCCCAAACTGTGCAAGCGGGCTCTGCTGGCCTCCCCTTAGCATTTTTTAAAATAATGTCATCCTGGCCTAAGTGTTTTATTCCCTCTTTAACAATATGATCTGATATGGATCATTAGCGCGTGTGTGTGTGTGTGTGTTTAAAAAAAAAAAAAAAGTTTTATGGCAAGTCTCAGAGAGCTTAAGCAATATAATTGCTAAGCTCCAGGCCTCTGCACAGAAATTGAAGTACGTATGGGGCAAGCACACTTGAGAGAAACCAAAGCTTTTAAAAAGGCTGTTAAATTGTCAGCACAAGGGGAAAAGGCAAATGATTTGAACGGTCCAGATTTTTTTTTGCAGAGGAGACCAAAAAATAAATAAATAAATAAATAAATAAAACACATCTTTTAGTTAAAACCATCCTTCAGTCCTACAAGAGGACATCTACACGTCTCACCAGCAGCCTGAAGGTCCTGCCAAGCACGGGCCCATCTGGAGCAGCTGGGCTCGAGCTTCGCAGCGGCACAGTCCCATGTCCAACACGGCTGCGGGAAGGCGGCTCCAGGGACACATGGGGCACACAAGGGTGTCACCCACGAGCGTACGGCGGAGATGCTCAGAGCAGCCAGTGGTGCCACCTAAGACTAAGAAGTCCCCAGAAGCCACGGCTGGTCCCGCGAGCACCGTGGGGTTCCAGGGGACAGCGCGATGCTCATGGGCACTTCCCACGCTGCCGTCCCGCCTGTCCCTGCTGCCCGGCCGCTCTTCTCCGCTCTTCCCACCTCTGTGAGCTCCTTCCCCGCTACCTCCCGAGCGGGTAAATTCCCAAATGCAATTACAGCCACTCTGTACTTTTAAGCAGCAGGAATGCAGCACTTCCCAGTTCTGGTTTCCTACAGCTGGAGCTTATTAGCTCCCAGGAACTGCAGCAAACCGATTGCTGCTCCAGGTGATCTGGGAGCACGAGCAAGGCCCCACGATTGGGAATCCCACAATTCCTTCAATACCTGTGCTAGCAAGCAGACTGCATCTCCGCCCTCTGAGTCTGCAGTCTTTCCAGGGTCCCAACATCCCATATAAATCACAATATTCCCAATCCTAATTCTGCTCTTGATACCTCCCCTGCCCAGCAACAAGAACTGCAAAACCACATGAAGAAGTGATGTCCTGGTCTGTGCTTCCAAGTCAGGAGTTTCTCCACTATTTAAGCTAGCTCATCTGAGGGCCCATCCAGGCAAATTTTAACCCATGCCAGCCTGGTAGTAATAGAGGTGACCAAAGGGGAGGGCTGCAATTTATGGGAAAGGAAACAGGAACAAAAGCAACACTGAACAACACGATCACGGCTCTCTACAGAAGAGAAAAACACTTGCAAGAGGATATACAACTTCCAAAACATTAAAAAAAAAAAAAGTCTGCAACCTCCCAGCATTTCCATTTAAGCAGGAAGGCAAAGGCAAAGCCTCCCAGGGCTCAGAATGATTCAGAAGTGCCCCCTTCAGCTCCTGTTCTGCCCCAGAGCCCACAATTATTTTTGTCATCAATTATCGCCCTGTCCATTGAGGTGTGCACCGTGAGAAAACAAACCCTTAGAAGATGACTAATTGAGGCAGAACGGCTGAAGAAACTTTCTAAAGGGTCTCCTGTTTCTTGCAGATTTGCAACACAGTCATTTTCACAAGGAAAACTAGACACCACCCACGATGTTCAGCCCCGCTACAGATTATGTAATGTATCGGGAGAGGTGCAGGGGCACTGGGTAAAACCAGAGCAACAAGGCTTATTTCAATGACTCGGCTCCTTTCTGCATGGAAAATTCCCCTCCTGCATTCAAGAGACGGAAACAAGGAATTTTAAAACAATGAAATATTTATCAATCTCCAACATTTTTTTTTACTATTATCACTCTTTAATAAATTACTGAAACACTTAAAAAAAAGAAGTTATTAAATTTGGGGGGAAAGTGTCACCAAAACAAACAAACCACCTAAAAAACTGGTAAGCAGCGTATCATCCACACNCACTGGGTAAAACCAGAGCAACAAGGCTTATTTCAATGACTCGGCGCCTTTCTGCATGGAAAATTCCCCTCCTGCATTCAAGAGCCAGAAACAAGCAACTTTAAAACAATGAAATATTTATCAATCTCCAACATTTTTTTTTACTATTATCACTCTTTAATAAATTACTGAAACACTTAAAAAAAAAAGTTATTAAATTTGGGGGAAAAGTGTCACCAAAACAAACAAACAAACAACAACAAACCACCTAAAGAACTGGTAAGCAGCGTATCCCTGCACAGGCACATCCACACTGAACAGTGAGCCCTCTCTAACTTAAAAGGCAACCAGTTCACTTAAGAGAGCTTAACTGACTTTGTCTTCCCTGGCAGTAAGTAATACAGAAGGGGACTCTGAAAAGGGGGCCTTAAGTCACCCATGTAGTATTTTGCCTGTGCCCTTATCACATCAATGAAGTGCTACTAGGGCACTAAAATGCGGAATGCAGAGTCCACCTCACCTGGAAGAATTACATAAATGTGTTAAGTGATGAAACAGCTCGGGATCATCTCAAAAGCGGGATGCTCAAAGGCAGAAATCCAAGGAGCTGAAAGTGTTTCCTCGAAGCCAAGGGCAAACCCCATCCCCACTCTGTAGTGGAACAAGCCAGGGAGCAGCACTTTGCATCTCGCAAGTACCTAAACAAGCAGCAGCTCCCTGGGAGGAGCAGCCAGACTGAGCAGGGATGAAGCAACAGCCCAGAAGCACCAAATCCGCTGCCTTCTCCTGACCGGGTCACTGGGCTCCATGCCCTTACAGCAGGCAGAGCTATTCTCCTGCATCCTGGAAGAGACGCGATACAAAGCTACATCCCAGCACTAGCCCACCCTTCACCAACACGTGGGCTATTTTTCCTACACATGGCAATAAGAGCACAGCAGAGACTGCTGGGCACAGAGCTTAAGAAAACCCACACATGTTTATGAAAGTTTAGGAAGATTCAGATTTTCCTGCTGTTGTTGTTTGAATCTTAAATGAAGGAAACACATTCTTGCAGCCCATGGCATTTATGTCAATACGGAATGAAAACAGCTTTGTGTCTCTAGTGAATGCAGCTTCTCTACCTGGATTTGATAGACGTCAGGTGAGTTCGAGGACTTTGAGCAGGACGGCCCTATAAACAGAAGCTAACCAGCTATTGCAAGAATAAAATTTATTTTCTAGATTTACAAGAGGAAGAGCGCTCATGTGAAACAGAAGTGCAGCACTGCTTTCACATGGCATCTCGGCAAAACAACTGCAGGCAGCATTTCTGGCCCACGGGTGGAGCTTGGGAAAGCACCACTGCTTTTTTCACATCCTGTGTGAGAGCCTCGACAGCCCTCGCTGCAGAAGTCGAGGGGTTGTGTGAGTACATTTCGGTGTCTATGAAATACTGTTCCAAAAGGCAGGCACAAATAGGAGCACTATTTGAGTTAAGGTACAAGAACAAACTTTTCATTTACTTACTTTTAAGCTTAAAAAAAAAAATAAAAACAACTTCATTCTCAAACTTTTCCCCCAGATTTCCTCTGCAACCTGTTCTATGGCAACCTAGCATAGAGTTGCCATTATAAAGAAAATGAAACAGTCATGAAATCTCAAAGTCTTTCTGTAGATATGGTGGTTGGGAATCAGCAAAGCTAAGTCAGCCTCTAGGACTTGCTGAACAATTCGATGTACAGACCCACACTTAATTTCTCTTTCTGGCAGCCTCCCAGGGAGTGAGGGAACAATTGGTAACTAGTGTTTGCATGGAGTCCAAGAATGCATTTTATGGTCTATAAAATATAATGTCTTTCCTCCCCATTATATAAAGACAGTAAAAGTATCTGACAGCATGTTCGGGAGAGACTGCGCACTGGACGACCTCCATTGCAGCAGCAGGGCTGCTCCAGGGGAACCTTGTCTCCCTTGAAACTTTCCAACTCTCAAGCAAAGGAGGTAACCACGACTTGGAGCTCTGCAACCACCATTTTTTTTAACCATAGCGCCAGCTATGGAGCCGGCCGGGGGGTTGAAGGCTTCCTAGTTAAGCCAAGCCTTACCCAGCCGCCCTCCTTTCCTGCTATGCCCGTCGGGAAGGTGACCACACCATCAGGATGCACAATGGAAGGCTGGAAGCTGGCTGCCAACCAGGGCCTGTTTCCTGGTGTGTGTGCATATACACACCAAGAAACCTCACACACCTCCGGATCAGGGCGACCTGCTGTCCTCTCTCATTGCTATCACTGGAAAGCGACAATTGCCCTGTGTGAACTCCCAAGCATTTCCTGATTTTGAGGGGGAAAAAAAATTCTAATTTGATTTCTTCTTACGGCACAAGAAGCCAGGAGAACAGAGAAAGTACCAGCTGCCGCTGTCANCTAATTTGATTTCTTCTTACGGCACAAGGAGAAGCCAGGAGAGCAGAGAAAGTACCAGCTGCCGCTGTCTCAAGCCTGACTGGCTTCCAGCAAGGAGCCACTTGAGTGCAGAAGTCTCAGTTCATGCAGTCTGAGCCAAAACAGCCCAGTTCACCCAGCACTCACACCCACATCCACGAACCATGAGCAGAAAGGGCAACACAGCCATGGATTCCATGGGTACTGCTACAGGACTAGCTGGCTTGGGTCCTCTTTCCATCTTGGATTCTGATTCTCACCTCCCATGGTGATGTTCACCACCATGCACAACCCAAAGGCCCAATTCAGGGCCTGCAAACTCCCTTGAGATCCTGGAATGAAGGTGTTACAAGCGCCTACGGTTGCTTGCTGGATATCGCAACGCTGCCCAATGGGGTTTTACTGAGAGTCATATTTTCTCCCACTGTTGGGTAAGTGAAACTCATGACTTGAATCACTACCACAAAAATTCCTGTCGATGTAGCAACTCTGGGTGAACTGCCGGGAGCCACTCTCTAGTAAACCCAGCAAATTTCATACCGAATTTCCTGTCGCCTCCCTTGCGGTTTCTATATGTGATGGGTCTTCAATGCAACAACGGGTTACTGCAGAATAGATGGCTCCAAGGATTTCAGACTGTCATGAAAACCAAGAACTTGCAAAATTCTCTATCCCCAGGGTTGGCAACTGTTGTCTTTTTTTTTCTTTTAAAAAAAAAAAGTCCAGAAAGTTAACACAAAAACATAACCTAAAGACAACCTTAGGAAAAAGTCCTGCAGATAACACTGAAACCAGAAATATTCTGGCCTCCCTCGGAGAAGCCAGGAAGGTTGTTGCTGGCCTTATTTTGCTTTTCAAAAAAGCCCGTCTGGAAAACTTTCCACTGCATCACATCCTGGTCTACATTCCTCATTGCAATCTTTCAGCTCACATGAGTGCAGATGTCTCTGAAAGATGTAAAATAAAAGGTCGAGAGTCCCCTCAGTTAATTGCGCTGGCTGAGAAACAAAACTTGTGGGCTGGGATGGGATTTGTGTCAGACTGACCTTCTCAGAGACCGGCTACTCCTCGGAATAAAACGTCTTGCTGCCTCAGCCAGGCTCCTCCTGCCACTCAAGTATCATCTTGCTGTAACAAATTACTCCTAACCCAGGATTACAGCTCTTTCCAAATCCCTCCTAGAGAGCAGGGGAATAAATATCCCCTCCCAGGATTCAGCACCAGTTGTTTCCCCTATCAATAATCCCTCGATCTCTTTGCTCCTTCCACAGCATTAGTCCAGCAAGACCCCTCGCACCCATTTTCCTTTCAAACTGCAGCTGAATGTCTCAATTGTCCATTAGAGATGTGGAAGATGAAGGCTTTCCTGCCCCCCAAATCCTCACACAATGCTTAGCTATCTCCGCACGCTCGCCATCCGAGAGCGCGCCACGAACGGCCTGCTAAACATCGCTCCCAGAAAAGCCCACATTTTTCCCCTTCAGCAATAATTTGAGGGGGAAAGAGATGGGCAAATAAAAAAAATCCTCAAATCCCTTACATTTTGGATAAACATGATGACCTTTGCTGAAAAAAGAAATACATCAGGTGCAACACGCACTCTATTTACACCCATATACCTCAAACATCCACAGAACAAAATATCCAGTCTTCCCAGAGGTAGACTTGGCTCCTTTTTAAGGAGGAAGAGTATATTTAGACAGAGGACTAAATGAATCACTTGGGATCAAAGGAAAAGCAAACAGATGAAGTATTCACTAAATCTTTACTGTCACCTCTTGTTCCTGGGCAGCCTCTCCATGTATTTGGGTTTTGGTTTCCTCTAGCACTATGAAAACAATGCAATATGCAGTTATGGTATTTAAATGAAGTATTTTAAAAATATTCTTAGTTGAATCATCAGCCACACAAACTCTTCCTTCAAGAACACATATTTGCTTTTTTAATGAGAAAATGTAGATGGTGATGTAAAAACAAATAGGGCTTAGAATTGAGACCACAGCAAATTATTGTTCTCTATTAAAGGGACATGTTAGTAAAAATAAGTATAATTCCTGTAAAATTCAAATAACCCTGTGGTATGCCTTCAGAAAGTCATTCCAAATTTTCAGGTAGGCAGATGTTATGCACTGAGTTTTAGTTTAAGTTAAGCCTAACCTTAAACTAACTTTTGTTTAATTGGGATACTTTAAAGTATCCCAATCAGATATATTACTGGAAATTCTGGCAAAATGATTCATTGATTGTAATGAAAAAGAAAATCCTGGGGTCTTCTAGCCCTGAACTTCAGTGACTAGAAATGATCCTTAAAGGCCACAAAAGGTAACGTGGTATAAAAGAGAAAGAGTACAATGCATTAAAAACAAAAACAAATATACAAATAAATAGCGAAAAACACTACTTTTCTTAAACAGCATCTTGAAACCACACACTGCCTCACATAATCTAGATCATGAGAAGTAAAAGAGGAAAAAGCAAGAACAAATTTTCTTCGGTGGATGTTGAAGTGCAACATGCATGAGCCTGTGTTTTTCCCCTTAAAGCTGGGGGAAGAAGGGCAGAACTGGGAAAAAAAAAAATGCAAAAAAGTGCTGACTGCGAGTCGTTCTTTTTACAAGGATCTGAGTAGCCTCTGCAATAGCTCATGTCCTGGAGGGACTCTGCCCCATGCGCCAAATTCTTGTGGTTCCGGACAGGGTTTATTTTGGAGCGGTGCGGGCTGCTTTGCTGCAGCAATCGCCTGAGAACACCTAAGTCCGTGCCCGGGGGAGCGGGGCGGCTCTCCCTGCAGACACAACACGCCCCTGCTGCAGACACATCCCAACCACCAGAGCCGTCCAGCCCCGGCCTTGCATTTGTCACCCTGCAGCGCCACAGACCCCAAGTTACAACAAAGCAGTCATCAAGAGCGGCCCGGAGCGCATAAATCTGCAAATAGCCCCAAATGTTGTTCTTGCTGCTAAACATAGCGCAGGCATTTTCAGCTGGCTGGCCCGCAAGACAACTTTTGTATTTATTTATTGAAGGGACCGAGGTTTGGGAATGCTGAGTGTTTAAGCCATCCTCACATATATCACACACTCTCTCTAGACTTGAGTATTACAAAAAGGTCCCAAGCAACAGGAGCAGGGAGGGTGCTGGGGTCCAGCCACATGTCCCCAATGCCAGAGGTGTCCCCAGGCCACGCGGTGCTGACAAGGGGATGCTCAGACCGTGGCAGGACCCATCGCAGGCAGCACGTTGGCTGTTGCACCACGGAGCTCTGGGCACCAGGGCATTTCACAGCCAGCGATCCTGGTCCCTCACCCTCTCCAGGTGTCCTCAATCAATTTTATTCAAAACTGACAAAAACAGTAACTATTTGAGGATTGCTATAGTCACTCAGCTGTCAAAAAAGGCAAAAAAAAAAAAAAAAAAGGAAATATAAATAAAAATAAATAAATAAAGCTTTTTATGACAAGAGAAGGGGGGCAGGAGGAGGCTGGAATCGACAGCTCTCCTAGCCAGAGGCACTTTGCAAGGAGGAAAGTAGAACTCAAGATGTGGGCAGGCCTCAGGTTTCAGAGCCTCGGGGCACATCCAAGAGACACCAACGTATTTACTGAACAGCCGGTAAAGCAAAGCCTCCAATGTTAGAGCATTTTATTATCTTATTGTGGACACTTATATTTTGTAAGTTCTCAAGGTTTGAGATGGGGGGGATGTAAGGGGAGGAGGGAGGAGGGAAATACAACAATTTATGTTAGCTAGCTGGTGGGCTTCAAGGGGTCTTCTTGTTTTGCAAGATGAGGCAACATAACTGCAAGTAAGGGTAATTATAAATGAAGCTAGTAAGGATCAATGAATTTCTTTTCATGGCAATAACTTATTTATTAAAAAGAAAAAAAAAAAAAAAATCAAGACACAGCAAATCCGTTCTATTTCCAAGTCAAATTTGTCTTAGGTGGAGAGGGAGGAAGAAAACACAGGTTGCTGAACAGATTTCTAAGAGTTTTACTAGACTGAAGCGTATTTGCACAGGGCAATAAATTGCGGCCGGTGTTTTTGCATGCGGCATCACCAACCCGGTAACGTGGGGAGGCACCTTTCATCTCCACAGACCTGCACACAAAGGTCATTCGGTGCACCCTGCTTCCACCAAGGAGCTTACTACTTCTCATGTGTAATATCAGCCTTATTAAGCAACATGCAATGATACAATAGCTGCTAATGTACTGAAAATTACTATTCCTTCTCCTTGTGTCCCCCATGAACAACGTGGGATTTGCAGCATATTGTTTGCAGGATGTTACCTGAAGGGCTGAACAAACTCCAGCAGCCCTGCCCTCCCTCAAACGATCCCTCCAGGGCAAGCTGTTTAGTGGCAGCTATTATAGGTAGAACAAGAGTATGGATTTAATCAGAATAATAATTAATTTTATTCTGTTAAAAGAGGCAAAAGAGGTAAGAGAGAAAAAGAGGGGAAGAGCAGGAGAAAGAAAATCAGATGAGAGATTGTGATAAAAAACGATCAGAGATGGACCTTTTGCCACCTCTTCTGAACGATAATTGGCTCAAAAATTAACACACCTGCCTGTCGTTGCAGGAAGAGCCACGCAGTCTGCTCTGCAGGTCGCTCCCCTCGGGAGCCTTTGCACCGACATCCCATCCTGAACCTCCAAAGCATTTAATTCACTCCAAGGTGAAAAGTTATCCAGGGCGGCACCTTTCCAAGAAGCCGTAAGGACTTGGATGCCCGACTGGCTTCACTCCTTTGTGAATCTCATGCCCCCTGGATCGATGGGTGTTTTAAAATATAGTGAGTAATATTTGTTGCTTTTATAAGTAAATTTATAGAAGTGGAAGTCATACTTTCAGTCCTCAAGTAATTTAACTCTCCTCTAATAGTCTATTAATGCCATTAACTTCTCTCCTAATCTGAGTCTCCTACTTCTTTGTTCTAGGATTAAGAAGAACATGCCTCTATCTGTGGGGAATAATGGTATCCTTAGTGCAACTCTTTTATAAGGGTGTTTGAAAACTAGTGCAGTTTTTTGGCTTTTACCTTACTATAGAGTGAATTACATAAATCACTCCATGTACATACAGACACACACACACATAAAAAAAAATTACTGCAAACTCATATCCTATCAGTCACGCATAATTATGTTTTGGATTTGTAAATATAATACATCAGCCTGATGCACCACGAAATGTCAAGCACCTCACTGAAGTCAACTGGAGGTTTCAGTGTTTTGCCTCTCAGAAACTCTGGTTCCTATATCATAAACACCACTGTCAAATTATTAAATACTTGCAAGGAAGCTGCACAGCCCACTGGCTGTCACCTCCTATCCCGAGCCAATGTCCAGAGCGCTCGGCTGCTCCCACGGTGTGCCCACCTCCTGGCCATGTGAAATTCTCCCTCTTATTTGGGGAAATAAAAAAATAAACAAACAGATGCTCCCTGCACCCAGGTGCAGCAGGTGCTCCCTGCACCCACACACCCACAATAGAGGCTACCAGAATAGCAGAAAATGGCAATGGAAAAAGTGGACAGAACTGCCAGCCATTCACCCACACATGTCAGGAGCATTTCAAACAGAAGTGGGAAGGGAATTACAGAAGAAAAAAAAATCTGGCAAGGGGAAGTCCATGTTATCTGCTGTACAGATTGGACAGGGAGCGGTTGGGGATTTTTATTATTATTATTATTATTAACAGAAGAGGGAAGGCAACTATTTGCCAACAGACTTCAACTTAATCATTTTGGAAATGGAGTAAAACTAGAAATGACAAACAGGACATGGAAATGGCAGGACAAGGTTACGGGGTGAACGTGTGTCCATGACCAACTGCTAGGAACAGGCAGTAAAAGAGCTCTGAATATTTCAATCCCTGAAACAATCATTGGGATTCTTCCCCCCTGTAGCCTGTGTGGTGGAATAAAAAAAAAAAAAAATAGTAGTAACAAAATAAAATGAGAAGTCTGCCCTTCAGTAGGGTCTCGATTAATCCAGAATGCAAATGAAGCCCTTTCCCAACATTAAGGGCAATTTCCCGGGAAATGTGACCGAATCGCCTCTGTTTACTTCAGCTCCAGCAATGCAGCACAACCTTCAGTCAAGCTATTAACTTGAACGTTGAACTTCACAGCGCTGGCTGTCTTTCCCAGCCGCTCTTTTGATGTTACCTCCAAAGCAAAAGATCAAAGGCTTTGAGTGTGGTGAGGGGAAGTCCCAGGCTCTTAGCCTACCAGCCTGTGATATATGTTAAAATCCCGGCCAAAAGAGAGAGCGAAGGGAAAAAGAAAGAAAAAGCAAGCGGAGGAAAGCATCCTAACCGCAGCGACGGCAGGAACCGGCGCCGTGAAAACCAGGTGCCCATCCAAGCCAGGGGCCTCCACAGTTGTCTCAGTTGCTGCATTTACAGGGAGAACCAGGTCAGCTCCCTAAAATTTGCGACCGCTCATATCCCCCCACCAACACCACCAGCTGAACCTTGCACGCAACAGAGACACCGAGGACATGCATCAGGGGGACACGATGTCCAGCCCATTGCCTGGAAGGATGTGACAAGCAGATTGAACCTCACCAGGGCCCTGGGGACAGGATTGAATCTCCAGGCCTGATGGGCTCTTTTGCCATCCTCAATGAGTCACCCAAAATCCAACCTTTTGCCTCAGTCTTCCTGCTCGTAAACACAGCTATATTGCCCTGCGTCCCGTATTGCCCTGCGTCAAGGACCTAACAGCCTATTCTTCATTGTGCGGCGCCAGGGTGCTAAAGGCCACGCCGCTATCTGCAGGGATCCAAGTCCACGCGCTGAGTCCTCGCTTATCACCACACCTTGAGCGGGAAGGGAAGCCCGCGGGGACGTCACGGTCCCCCAACGGGAACAATTTTACCACTGGTTGTCTGAGCTTACCAGAGGGCTCAACCCTAAAGAGGGTGCTTTGAAATTTTCACACCCCAAAAAGAAAAAAAAACAAAAAGCGCACACACACACAAACACAAAAACGAAACACAAAATACCCAATATCTAAAGACAAAACAAAAACCCCACTGCCTTCCACTATATTGCAACAACTATCTCTGGAGTAGATTTGGACCCCTTTGGGAAGGCAGGTCCTGCTGGAAAACCTTTAGGAAATAACTGCTTTTTCCCTATTTCCATATTTCAAAAAAAAAAATAATAAACCAAGATTGCCATGTGTTTAAAGGGGGCAATTTCTTTTCTTTTTAAAAGATCCTGCCATTGTCCCTTTCCCCAGCTTTTTGTGGGTTTATTTATATTCCCATAATACACAACAACATTCCAGAATTAGACAGTGACACTTGGTTGACATGGTCAAAAGTGGCTCCAGCGCAACACGTCTGCCAAACCAAGCCCTCATCCATCAGCTGCAGTCCTTGTGCTATAGGGTCATGAAGGAAGCACGGATTGTTTTTCATTCCTTTCTCCCAATGTCCCTCCTCGCTCTAGAAACCAAAACCCTCTTAGGCTTGTCAACTCCTCCTCCTCCCCACCCCCGTGAATTCAGCTCTTGGCATCCACCAGCATAAAAAAGCCATGGGATTGAAAACAGAAATTCTTCAAAACAGAATTCATGGCATTAAGCAGTAAGTAGGATATTCTGATTTTATTGTACTTTACTTACTCCTACTTAGCTCTAATCCTCACTCCCTAGACAGGGGCTTGCTCTCACTCTCAGCGAAGTCGATAGGAATTTGGCTATTGACTTCAATAGAAGTGGGATCAGATCCCCACATCTGTTGCGCACGGCAAGCAATATTCAGAGCAAAAAAATACAGGACGGGGAGGGAGAGAGAAAAAATATAAAACAACACTGAAGCACCAAGTGATAAACCACAGCTTGGATCTCAACTGCAAATCATGGATGCAGGAGAACTCCATATCTGCAAGCTGCAGGTAATACCCCAAATGCCACTAATTCCTGGGCCAATTCCTCCCTTTTGAAAGTATATTCAGCAACTGCAGGGGCGTTGGAAATAAAGCAGCAAATTCACTCATAGCTTCTAATAGGCAAGAACCCACCAGCCTCTGAGTAAAGCTTTTCCACGATACAGAGGAATCTCCCTGTTTCTTTTCCAGACCCCCTTCTTTTGGGGATAGCCCCGGAGCAGGATGGAGGTGACACACATGGAGAGGAGGCAGCATCGGGGTCTGCAGAAGATGGAGTCGATGAAGGCGTGTGAGAAGTCAAGCACTCGCTGCTGCTGCACAGCACGAGAAGGATCCAAGATAAACAAGCCCTCGATCTGGAACATGAGCCTGCCCTGCGTCACGGCCCCGCGATAATGCACTGGGAGTCAGGATTTCTTGGCATCAAACATGCTATCAGCAATAAACAAGCCAGGGATACAAAGGGAGCTGGGAAGAGGAAGGGGGAGGAAGGAGAAGGGGGAAAAAAAAAAAAAAAAAAAAAGGTGCAGAATTGCCTATATATCAGTCAGAAAAATGTATAAAGGAGGAAGGGGAAGAGCAAATGCCAAAACTGGGAACTTGGGGGCAGAAAAAAAGGTAAATAAAGCATGGAGGCACCTTAATCTGCCTCCTACCTGAAAAGATGCTGTTCAAGTGCTACTCCCCTTGGCAGAACAGTCTCTGCTTATGCTAAGCAGAGGTCAGTAACAGTAGCTTAAAAAGGAACATCACCAAGACTTAAATTTTGCATCTGAAGCTCCCTAATATCACCAGAATTCCAAACACTCCTTTAAAAATAATAAATAAATCACAGTCTAGCTGGCTCTTCAAAATTCCTGAAGTTTGTTTGCTCTCTGAACTCCACAGCAATTAGAACAGCTACTTTCCCTTTCTATTTATACTCCATTTCAAGCTGTGGTCTTACATAGTTTGCCAAAAAAAAAAAAAAAATCACTTAGCTTAGAAAAAGCCATAAAAAGACTGATGAAATTGAGATGGTGGAAACCAAGAAGGTAGGGGCAATAATTAAAATAAAAATAAATTTTAAAAGATACCTATGTTTAGAAAGAAGCAAATATAGGCTCTTTGGTGGATTGGACACAAAGCGCTTAAGCACTTGCTTAAGTTTTAAGCTCAAGCAGCCCACCTGGTCCCAGTATATTTCAAGTCGCTCAGGTGCTTAAACACCCTGCTAGATTAGTGCCTGAGTGATACTGCCAAAGTCCCTAGCACTTATTGACTGCACATATGGCAGGAAGAGCTTTAAAGCTGCACAGCAAGTAGCTTTCAAAACCATCAGACCTGCAAACAGAAATCGATACAATTTGCTTCTAACTATCCAATCTTCAAGTTGGGTTTTTATTCCTGACCCATCTTCCCTCTCCCCTATCCTCTCTGATCCAAGATGCTTGAGAGACACCGGTATTACGGCTGAAGGAAAATCCAGGTCAGAAAAGACAGATCTGATGGGAATTGGAGGAGAATGTCATGTACCGCTCACTCTAAAACACTGTAAAAAGTCACCTCCTGCAACACAAGAATTCTCACAGAATTAAATCCCTTATAATCCCATTTAGCGGAAACAAGGTAGAGCCGTATGCTGGTGCTTAAGACATTTTAGTCTTTAAGAAAGTGCATTTTATTTAAAAAAAATAAAACCCTGCTTCTCTTGAAAAGAACTTGAAATGGAGGAAATTTTAACCTGATAGAAACTTTCCTGTGAAATCACTATTTTTGTGTTTGGTTGCTGGTCTTTAAGTATAAAGAATAAACCCTTAAGTACTTTCACTCACTCCCAAAGTGTAATTATTTTTACAGCGGCCCACATACGTGCTAATCTAGTTCAAATGTTCAAATAAATGTGCTGAGCTAATACTAAAAAACAACTGAGTGGAGTAAGATTTAGAAGCCTTTTCTCCGAGAATATACATACCATAGGCAAAATAAAGTGTACACTGCCTCCCAAATTAAGAGTTGCTAATTGTGTTTACAACTCCTTGCCCAATGGGAAATGCTATCTGTGGTCTGCCAGCCCACCTTTCCCTCTCCCCCTGCAGCAAATGACCTCCCAACTAAGTACCAGCTTTGTGCTCAAGTTGGTCAACTGGGTTTTTGCTTAACCCACAGGCATTTTTCCTATTTCAAAGTTTCTATTAACTCCCTACTGATGTACCCTAAAAGAAGTTTTAAGGGCTTGGAAGCACATAAATAAAATAGACTTTGCTGGACCTGCACAGCCAAATGAAAGTCTTTCACCTGCAGTGGTGGTGATAAAAATTTTAGATGCAGCTGCACACATGGCCCCTCTACAGACTTAAGATAGCTGCGATTTCCAGACATCCAGCAATCTCATGGCCACTCAGCTGCCCGGGCTATGAGGAGACAAGCATCAGGACAACCTGGGTTTGGGTTAGGTGTTTGAGGAGTTGAGTTTGGCTTTTTTATTTATTTTTTGGCTGCAGCAAAGCCCTCTCTAGCTGCAAGGCTGAAAGATGCTGCTAGCCTGTACAGCGATGATAAGAGACCTGGAAGAGGAGAGGGAGATGGCAAGGAAGAAAAGGTGGGAGGAGGGAGGGTGACTTGATGTGAAACCCTGAAGCAGGAAAAGAAAGGTGTGCTTCAAAGCCAGTGCTGTGCACCACACCTTGTGGCCCTGTTTTCTCCATAAGGCACAGGCATCTCCACTTGGCCAGCACTTTCAAGCTGAGCCTGCAAGGTGGGAACTCATCCTGACCACGGAGTTTGCTGCTCTACTGGCAAAGTTCAAGCCACTAAAATACCTACAAGTGCAAAATTGACCCATCCTCCATGGTGTCACACAAGGAAATCTAGTTGGAGATGGTTATTTGTCCCGTTCCAGCATCCTACCACTAACTTTGCACAATATGAGTTAATAAAATTGGGTGAAGGAAAAAAAAAAAAAAAAAAAATCAATACACTAGCACCGATTTTCTTCTTCTGCCCCCAAGGTGTTTTGCAGATCTAAATGAAACACCCATGGTGATGAAGTGTCTAAAGGCAGATGGTAGATTCAGTTTAAAAGCTTCCTACTGAAATTCAGATCTTTCTCGCAATCCAGCAATTAAATCTTCCCAAAAGTTGACATGCTAGAAAATTCAGTGTTTCCAATACCAGCTTTCTGTCTCAGTCCCCACCTCAGAAGTTAGGCTGAGAGCATTTTAGACACTTTCTGGTCTGTATGAAGAGTCATGGTAAACTAAGCAGTGCCCAGTTGCACAACAAGATGAATATATGTACCCATTTAAAGCACATTCACATTAATATAAGGAGATCTTGTAGAACAACCCTCAATTTTCTAAGCGCTTACACTTTCTGCCCACGCAACAGGAATCAACCCTGCTGTTCCCACGACTATCAGTTTAGCAGAGTAATCTAATCGTGCACTAGCCAACCCTGAAGCCATTGCCCTCCACTTATCTGTGCGTCCCAACTAGCAAATACATTCACCACTTCCTCCAATCCATAGTTAGCAAACTAAGGCCATTTTGTACCTTGCTGGTGCTGCGTTTTATTCTCTTTTTTATTGCTCCATTTAAGCCCTGGGCATGTTCAGAAGCCCTACAGTGGCTGAGATACCAACAGGCAGCTCTTGAACAACGCTCACCATCACCACAGCTGACAACAGTGAGGAACATGGGAAGAAAGTCTAGCAAAGCCATTATATATATATATATATATATATATAAAATCTTCTTTATACAGGAAAGCGCTCTCCTTTGCAAAAGAAGAGATGTCAACATACTGAGAAACACAGATATCTCAAAGTGAAAAGGAAGGGATGACGATCTCAAAAAAGAGCATATTCTCTGTTTCCCTTATGGCAAATATGAGGCCATTTTCGCTCCAGTTCTGTACAAGGGAATTTTTCCTATTTTTCCTAGCAATTTCCTATACAGACATTGAGACCCAGCACAACACTGTGCAGACCTTGTATTCCCTGGCTCCATTAAATACAGCATGGCTTAATGCACAAGGTATAAAAACTGTTTGTTTTTACAACTTGTGCATATATTTTCAGAAGACAAATTAAACAACTTAAGACTATTATCGGGGGATAAATCAATTTGCAGCAGGCACTTTGGAAAACACCATAAAGTTATTTTAGAGCAAAAATTGAGAAAGAAAAGCCTTACTTCATACTGTGATGCTGCCCTTAGCAGTTTTAAGCCCATTTCCCCAAAATCACATGGCTACCCACAGCTGCTGTTGACTGGTTTCATTTTAATTCCAATTTGATTCTGTGATTTTAATTTCTCCTTTCCAGTAACGGTCAAAACTGCTGGCCAACACAGTGCCAATGAAACCCTCTCAAAGCAGAGGGGAAAAAAAAAAGGCCTAATAATGACTGTATTTTGACAGAGATCTCACACTTATTTAGCATGTTTTAGCCAGACAGTGAATACCAAGTTGATTTACAAATAGTGCTAATAGATGCAAATACAGACAGCCAGGAAACATTAGATACAGCCCATCTAGATGGATACATACCACATAAATATGTATCACACATGGCAAAGCCATTTGACTCAAAAACACCTTCCTTAGTGCTCTTAGGGCTATTACTGGCTCTCTGTAACTTCACAACTACCACCAGTATGTTCAAGTGTTGCCCTAGAAGCAAATGAAACCAAACCACGATGTACATCAATAAATAAAATCCCTTCACAGCTGTTTAGCAGAAGGTTAAAGACTCTCTATAAATCTGCTGAGGAACTATCCAAACAGACCATGGCTCAGGAGTTAAGTTCTGGACACTTGGGTCCAGAAACATGTTCTTCCAAAACAGGGAACACACCCAAGAATGAACCTTGGTATGGAGATGCCAAACTGCACAGCTTGGTATCAAATTGTTTTTTATCAAGAAGGAAAACAAAAGCAAGAGTCAACTTCAACTTTCAGTAATTTACTGTTGGTACCAAGGTTAAGAATAAAGAAAAATAGTTGGTGGGACTTCTGCTTGGGATAGTCTATATTTAACCTAATGTCATCCAATTGGATCCAGATCTTTCTCCAGTATGAATCACAAGTGCTTCTTTAAGTGGATTAAATGAAATAAAGTCATGGTGAACAATCTAAAGCAAGGGCCGCTCACATGTACAGGGCGTCATAAATTAAAACTCCTCAATTTTTAACTAGAGAAATCTACAGCACGTGGGCTGCGAGGCTGCAGAATCTGGCAAAGGAACAACCCTGCCTTGTGCACTCGGAGTTGTTAACAAGCAATGCGTGAGCAGACGGGACTTGGGGAACGCGGTACGTTTAATTGGCGTGCGAACACTTCCCCTGCAGCCCGGGCAGGATTTAACGGAGCGCTCCATGTCGCCAGGTTCCTGGAAGCCAGGAGCGCCGGAGCTCCCCGGCCAGCTGGGGAAGGCAGCCAGCGCGGCCGAGCCACCGAGCGGCCCTCCCACAAACCAAAACCCACGGATATTTCCATCCCAAAGAGGCGGCTGAAGTAACTCTTCACCGACAGCCCTCCTCTTATAACCATCTTCATGCAGTGATAGAAAGACGGGTTTGGAAAGCTTGGAAGAATTTTTTTTTTAAACCAAAAAAGTACTTTGAGTTAATTCTTTAAAAATATTTCCACACGATCTCCTTCTCTCGTCCTACTCTGGTACCGCCTTGCACCCTTCCTGCAAGTTGCCCTTTCAAGCGCTCTCTACCCAAAGAGGATCTATTTAAAGCTCGTTCCCACGAGGCAAGCGGGCACCCGGCCCCATTGGCACGAGGCAGAAGGGGGCAGAGAGCTCCAGCCCGGAGAAGAGGAAGCTTGCGGCAGCGCTGCAAATAGCCCACGGCCCGGGCCCAGGTCCGCGGCCGCCGCAGCCGTGCTCCTCCTCGTCCGCTCCGCCACAGGCTGTCCCCACTCCCGCTTGCTATTCCGGGATACTGCTCGTCTCCGACACAGGGAGAACAACAGCACGAGGCACCATCCAGCAGCGCTCCCCTCCCCTCCTTGCTCTGATTGTAAGATGTGAAGTCACACAAGTGCTATCAGCCAATAACAGGCATTTTTAAACACCTAAATAATACCTACAAAATGTTTACTACATTTTTGGTTTTGCAGTTTTTACCTAATGAAATGATCCACCATGGTTTGATCAGCTCCAGTACGAAGCCTGCCAGCAGCACGCCGGGATGGAATGGGCCACGCAGACATCTGGGAAGTCTTCATGGACTGTCCTTGCTCCCCATCCAACCCATCCTCTCTTGCCACGGGGTAGCGCCTCCTCCACAGTGTTCCAGGGATGGCACCACGGATAACGCTGCTCTGCAGGGCTACCAGGGAGGCCGGGGCTTGCTCACCATGCCCGAGGGGCTTAGGAAAAAAGAGTCTAAGCCCAAGAGTTTCCAGAGATTTACTCAAGACAAAAAGAACAGGACTTTTCTCCCCAAAATAGGGTTTATCTTGCATTGCTTCATTCAACATTGGCAGCAAAAATTATGTTAAAATTTTCCTCCTTACTTCTCCCATGCACTTCTAGCAACTTCATGCTTTTTCAGGTCAGTATAAACAGTGAATTATATCCCTTCTAAATAAGGTCGGGACATAAGTTAATGCTACCAAGAAACATTCAGGGAGAGACCAACATAAACACCTCTAGCTTAGAGCCCCAAAGCTCCATGCACAGGACTTCCCATGTTTTGCCCCTTTGTTTTATTTTAAACTTCACATAAACTTTACCAGAGCAGCTTATGGTTGACAGGGAATTTTCCTTAAAGATTAATTACCTTCATTTAAAAATGTTAACATAGGTCGCAGGGAGGAAAGAACTGAACTTGAATTAAGTGCAGTCCGTATTCCAAGACTTCAGAGTAGTTATGAAAAATCCACTTTAAATTGGAAACAGACTCATTGCTGGGAGGTTGAGGAGAAGGTGGACGGTATGGGGAGAAGGTTATTGCAAACAAGCAGGGAAATCTTCTGCAGAAAGCTAAGACCATCTGTGGTTTCACAGAGGGTGCGGTGGGTTTCTGGCTGAGCTGTGGTCCCAAATTTGGACCTCCAGTGTTTTCCTAGATCAGCAGGGGAGAAGGGCACTGAGGAGATCGAGGAAACAGGACAGCATGTGGCTAGGCCAAAACCAAAGACCGGCCATCTCCGGTGTCCGAGTGGCACTTGTCCTCAGAGGACAACGGGGCAGGTCTGACACAGGAACAGGTACATGCAAAGTGTGCATGAGGCTGGGGGGAGGCTGCAGCTATTGCTATAATGAAGATTTTTTTTTTTCTTCCCCCCCCCTTTCTTTTTTTTTTAATAAAAAAGAGCTTGCTGCCTCACAAAGCCCTTAGTCACCCTTGATTTTTCCAGTTCCTTTTGCACCAAATGCAGCTTAATAACAAAATAAAACAGGGATATGGAGAACAATGAGTTCAACAGATTAACGGACAGGCACAGCCATCTTCAGCTTTTACAGCAATCATCCCTGAAGAGCACTCCCTTCTGCCGGAGCCTTTGAAATGAGCCTCTAGTAGTCCTTGGAATCTGCAGGCAGCTACTGATAAACAGGAACCTTCCTTTCTAAACCGAATCCAGAAGATTCATCTCCTGGCTGTGTACAAGTCAATCTTATCCTCATTATTAAACTTTTATTGGCATGAAAATGCAAACCCCTAGCACAATGCATTAACCTTGTAAAAATAACTGACAGAAGCCAGGGAATGGAAGGAGCTGGAGAAAGCAGGTTCATCTTTCTGTCCCTGAAGATGGGGAGAGAAGCCCATGGATGTTTCAGTCATGCTGAGTCAGCACAAACGGGATTTCCAGTCTCTCCTCCACAGCCCAAAAAAATCCCCACAAGTTCTTGAAGACTCCTTGAAAATGCCATCCTCCAACCCAACCCAGCAATCAAAATTCCCTCCCCCAAAAGGCATCCAGACTCTGTTCTACTACGGTATATTTAAAAAGAGGAAGAAAAGCAAAATACACTGTCCAGGAAAGGAGGGAAGGTTACACACAGCAGACAAGGACTCCTATTTTCACCATAGCAACAAGCCTATTTATAATATGGCCTACCTGCATCAAAGAGCAGCCACAAGAAGCTAAATGCAAGTCTAGTGGTACATTCAAGCACTAAGATGAAGAAGCAGCTCATATAAGCATGTCAATGAAACGCTTCCAATTACATTACATGCACAATTATTAGCATTTACTCTGAATCCCGTTTCTTGTTTTTCACCCAGGTAAGAGTAACAGGGGTGGGGGATGGAATTATGAAAGGTTCAGATATAAGGGAGGATCAAAAGGAGGCAGTTTCAGTGTCTTGACTTTTAAAAAGAGAGACTTCACTGAGATGTTTCAGAATGAAGTTGCTAAACAGTAGAGGAATGAGAAGCTATCCATTAACTGTCAACTTGCTTTTCAACCATCAGTATAAAAAATATATTGATAAATACTGTCATAGTCTTTAATTGGCTACTCAGAGTAGGTAACTGTCTTCACAGCTCTCCACATTAGCAAGAGAAATCACCATTTACCAGTAATGATTATGGATTATAAACATATTGGTAAGAATAACACTTGGGGGAAAAAGACTACAAACTATTCCAAGGGGTAGACATAGCTCACACAGGAGAAGTCAGCCTCGTCATTGCTTAATCCTACAATCTCATGCTACCATGTGTGGCATCCTGAATGATCTAGCTCAGTACAAACACAGTTCAAAAATAAATAAATAAATAAGCTGGCTTAGCCACTGCACGACTTCTTCATTCAGCCTACAAATGCCTATCTGATGCTGTTTCTTTTTTCTTTTTAAATACCTACATGGAATAGCTGCCCAAAGAACACTTGGTCTTGAAAAGCAGAGGAAAGACCTTACAAATACTCTTTATCTGCAAGAACTCCAGCAGTCATTTCACTCATTCAGCAGCAGACCATCAAGAATTACTTGGTGGCTGGGAAGTGGTTCTTGACATTTGATTCCATAAACATCCAGTATTTTGAGTTTGGATACCAACATGAAAGACCCAGTCCACAAGGACATGTCATTTCATTGTACAACAACAACAAAAAAAAACTGAATCACCCATACAGTACATAAATGTTGGAAGTAACTGGCTTAAGTATAAAAGTTTAAAATGACTCTTTCAGAATACATACAGAAACTTGTCTTAGGCAAACACCCTAACCAGATAATGGTATGGTAGTTGGTGAGAGAAAGGAAGATCAGCTAGCTCATCTCAGACATCCAAATCACAAAACTGCCTACCAAAAAGGTCCCTAATCTAGCAAACTCAGGTCAACTTGTATGGTCATGTATCTGTAATTCATAATGACATGAACAATGATGTGGCTAAGAAGCAATATGAGAGCACTAAGTTTCCAAACCTGTTCAGGAATCTTTTCACTTAAGACGGAATTCGACTCAAAACAGCAAAACAAAAGCAAACACTGAAGCAGGGGAGATGTGCAAACAGGCAGGAAATGGCCTACTTAATCACAAAGAAGGTCAAGCTAATCCCCGTGCATAAGAGAATGCACCAACTATTAAGCAAATACTTAACTGTGCAAACCTCCCTCCTGTCAATGACAAGGTATTTGCAAGACACTCGCTCTGTTTTGCAAAGCATTGCTTCATAACGTCTCACTTCCACTAGCCTCTCTCAAACTTTCATGCAACTTTCATTTAAGGGCGTGCTCTGGATGAGCTAGTGACTAACTGCTGCAGAGAGCTCATCCGGGCCATGTCTGCTGATCTGGAGGATGAAAAGAGATCTCTCACAGGCAAAACTGCTGTTATCACATTTAATCAACTGAAAGGGCTTCTACTTCTGACGTGTGTTTTGGTAAACGGTGGGAGGTATTGGGGGGGTTGGTTGCAAGAACAGCTTTGCCAGTTGCTGGTATATTGAAGAGTGTTTGTGTACCAGGAAGGCAAGTCGCACTATGCGGCATCAAGCTGTGGCACCAGACTGACCTAACTTCCACAAACATGCAGTGATCACCTCAAAGCGACCAGGAGACCACACCACACAGCCCCACATGAACATCACCTCGCACCCAGCTGACTTGGCACCCTAGAAGGAAGAAGAGCAACCTCCTGCTGAAGTCTTGGTGGCACATTTTTTCTCACTCGCTTGGGTCATAGTGTTACCTTGGCTACGCGCAGAAATTTGCACCTTAAAAATCAGTTTTGAAATTAATTAAATCAAACCTGTATAAACGCATGTGCAACTGCTAGATCGGACTGCGCTGTCATGATCTTTATCACATGCCTGCGCTACCAGATCACGCAAGAGCACGGCAGCCATCCAGGCAAGGTGTGGGCACTCAATTACGTTCTTGCCAAATCCAGAAGAGACCAGGGTATGGAGTTTATGTCTGTGGCAGCAGGCCAACTGATACCTGATCTGGCATGAAGCCTGCCAGGGCAGTTAGGCTCCATAGGCTTTTCAAAAACAAAAACTGGTAGAGATATTAAACTCAACAGTTTGCTTCCCGAGGCTGCAGCATTTTGGCTCCCTAAAATCCGATTAGCTGCTCTATCAAGCCAAAACCTCAGCTTAGCACTAGCTCTACTATTGTTTATGCCTCTAAGGGCAAAGCTACAAATTAAGCCAAGAATACAGACCACCGATCGGAGAACGTGAGCAGAGAGCTGCCCTGGAGTCTGTTGATTTCTAAATCACACCCTTATGTAAACACCAGCTACTCTGCGTCTACGTCAGGTCTGAATACTGTTATTCCTATTGTACAGATGGGGAAACTGAGACAAACAGCAATTAAATGAGATGCCTGAGGTCATGTCTTAGGTCTAGCAATCAGCAGAGGAATCTGGATTCCCAACTCCTACTTGTATTTTTTAACCACTAAACCACGATCCTTCCCAGTTCAAGTACAGTTTTGAGTTCAGAGATTTCATAAAAAGAAAAAAAGGAAAGGGGAAAAAAAAAGAAAGCAGGCATGGTTAGAAGTATATATAGGCTGCAGCTGCTCTCAAAACACAATTAACCTTTTAAAAAATCGGAATGCATTAAAAAAAAAAAAAAAAAAAAAAAAAAGAAAAAAGAAAAAAAGGATAAAAAACTGCAATAGTCTTAGCTGCAGCTGAACATTTTTCCACCAGAGAAGCAAAGTAAATACAACAACAGTGACATCTAAGTACACACGCCGATTACAGCTTTACTTTCAAAAGAGCTTTGATTGATCTTTTTTGATAGACCTGAAATAAATTAAACTAGATTGACTCACTTGAGAACGGACTGTAATCCTTTAGTCAGATCCCGGAGAACTCAAACCAAAACAGCTGTTAATTTAGGCTTTATAAGATAAAGCATGAGAAATCCAACCTGATGTACCCCAGAGCAACGGCTTACATCATCTCTGTAAGCAATCAACTCGCTGCTTCTTTTAGGAACTAATCAGTGCTCTCCAACATGTGGGTGCCAAACTTGTTTTCCGCCCCTTCAGCAGACTCCACGGCCAAGCCGGAGGGAGAAGAAAAAAGCAGGGACGAGCAGGTGTGCTTTAAACGATTCAGCTGTTGCCTTCATGAAACACATTGCATGGACTGTCCAAATTTGAGAGCGGGGAAGAGAGGGCAAAGGGAAAAATATATGCATCAAACCACACAGACCATCCATTTCAGTTCAAACAATACTGGATCTCAACTGGGAATAGACTGCCCAAATCAACATTCACACTTAAAAGAGGAGGAGGAGGGAGGGAGGAAGGAGCATTCACCGATTTGAGGAACCAGATACAGACAGGCCCAGGAGACAGCAAGTGCAGATGTCTCAGAGTTGCAATACGACGCTCTTCAGACAGCAACCTCGTGCCTCACTTGTGCATTTACCACATATATCCTTATCTCAAGGAAACTAGATTAAAAAAAAATAAGGGGGGAATATTTCTGCTATCCCAATCCAACAATAAGAATACTTCTTCAATTAGTTTTATGTCCTCATTGTTTCTTTTGTTTCATTTTACTGTTGTTGTTAACAATTTCATATTTATTTTATCCTCATCTCTGAAATTTATTTTAAAAAGAAATGTGTCATGCAATGCTCTGGTCATTGAACGTGAGCAGTTCAGAATGGAAATCTAATTTAAGGAATTATGAGACTTTCAAGTTTTTTTTTTTTTTTTTAAGTAAAAATTGAGGTTTAGGTTTCTTAAGTGAAGTCAATAGAAACTGATCCAACTGATCCTTGCAATAACATAAATACAAAACATACACAGATAAAGAAGAGTCAGGAATGCTGGTCTGAGAGGAAGGCTGACTTGACGAGCAAGGGTGCCACACACTACACTGCAGCATGGCCAAAGAGACCATCATGTGCATGAGACTTTGGTTTTGCTTTGAGTGAAATTGGCCAACATCAGAATGACAAAATTGAACAAAATTTTGTAATCTCATGCAGTTCTGTAAGTCAGAAATCAGTCTTATAGGGAACCCAACAAAATTCAAAGAAAGAGAGAAAAAGAAGAAAAAAGATTTAAGAAAAAATTTGATTTCCAGTCATAAAATCCATCTGAAGCAAAAGACACACAGGGAGCTTGTAGAGTAAGTTTGAATTACACCAGACACCCACTAACCCCTTGGCAGCAGCACAGCCAGCAACAAGGAGGAGAGTGAGTCCCACAAAACGATGGAGCGTCCCAACCTGCCACTTCTGGGAGGAAGCAGAGCTCAAGCCCTGCATGAAACACGCAGAAGCTGTTCTCTCGGGAAAGGCCGCATCTCTGAAGATTACGAAGGTGAGAACTACTCCAAGTGCCCATAGAGGCATTGTAGCCTCCGTGTCAAGAGGCCTCCTCTCGAGGCATTTTTGTAGAGCTTGGTAGAGCTTTGTAGAGGTGTTTAAGAGGAGGAAAAGAAAAAGAAAACAAAAAACAACACACACATACACTGCAAATATTATGGGGTTTGAACATGACAGATCAGCTAGAATACTAGTCTGGGGCAAAACACCCAGTCAGCCTGTAGCCTCCCTAAGCTTCACATTATGCGAGTTTATTTTACTTAGCAGACTCAAGGCTGGTGAAGGCGACTGCTAGCTCTTCGTATTACAGGACGACTTTGCGAGTTTACCCCTTTGGACACAGCATGTGGCTGGGTCTTCTCGCCCTTTCATACCCCTGCTCCTGGGGGACATCGCTCCACAAAGGTGTCCAGCTAATGGCACCTCTTAAGAAATGCAGTAGCTGCAGGAACTTTTCTTGGGGAACAGCCTGAGTGCACGTGGGGAAAACCATCTCCCCAGTGACTATTGGACAGGCATGGCAGCCCTGTTCAGTGCTGCCATCAACACCTTCTCGGTCAGCAACAAGTCATGCCCCTGGACTGGAAATCACAGGCAAGGGGAGAATTTCTCTCTAAACACGTTAAGATGCTTTTGGATTCTGTCCAGAAATAATAGGAGCCTCACGTGCGAGCATATATTGTGTAGTTTTATCCACAAAAACAAGCACCTACAAGCAAGCAGGGCAGTCTCCCGCGTGTCTCAGCGATGCCATGTACTTCAACGCACATCCACTGCCTTCGCTTCCCCGTGCTCGCGTGGCAGCTTGGGACTCTCCCATCCCGCCGTCCTGCAGCACAGCAGCTCACAGAAGCAGACAGGAGGACCATGGCATGGCCAAGCACCCTCTCCTGGCCATGGTGGACGTGGCCCCCTTCCTGACAACCAGAAATCTTCATGCAATAAACACAAAGGAGCGTCTGGATTTAGCTCATCGGCTTTAGCGCNGTAGCTATGCTGAAGTCTGCGATCCAGAGTGACCGACTACACTGCCGATTGCATAAAGTTCGATGCAAACTTTATAGCCTTTTATTTGTATAACAGCAGTGCCCAAAGGCACCAACAGAGAACAGAGTCCTTTTGTGCTAGGTACTGTACAAACAGGAGGGCGAGAAACATTGACCCTGCCCAAAAACAGATGGGAGTGAAAGGGGAGGCACAGAAAAGGGAAATTGTTTAAGTGAGAGACCCATGAAATGCAAGAGATGTTTGAGCCCCTTTGCTGAGATGTGCTGCTTCTCCAGGTAAAAAAAAACTAATGTAACACAGGAAAACATTTTTAGCAGTCTCCCCAAAGAGTCATCCAGGTCCCAGCTGCCAGTGAAGCATCCAAGGAGCTTCCTACAATGTAGCTGAATTCTCCTATATATCAAATCCTGTTCAAGTCTGGTTACTATCAAATGACAGCAGAAACAAATGAGTTGAATTTGCTCTGCTGGAAAGTCGGGACACTCCCCTTGCCAGGGGAATAAAACTCCTGTTTCTAGCATTCGGGGAGAAAGCATCANTAAAAAAAAACTAATGTAACACAGGAAAACATTTTTAGCAGTCTCCCCAAAGAGTCATCCAGGTCCCAGCTGCCAGTGAAGCATCCAAGGAGCTTCCTACAATGTAGCTGAATTCTCCTATATATCAAATCCTGTTCAAGTCTGGTTACTATCAAATGACAGCAGAAACAAATGAGTTGAATTTGCTCTGCTGGAAAGTCGGGACACTCCCCTTGCCAGGGGAATAAAACTCCTGTTTCTAGCATTCGGGGAGAAAGCATCAGGTTTCAGCAGTCACCGCACTTCCAGCTACAGGAAGAGCTGCCAGCAGCTGAGACAAAGCTCGCTCATCTTGGACTTGTGGTCAGAGTTAACATTCGGGGGTATTTCCACAGACTCACAGACAAAGAGGGAATGTTTTCTTGGCAGATTTATTATTCTATAAACAGCGAGTGAAGATACTGAGTTGTTTGGAAGCTGGAGTCCCGGAGAGATGGATTAGCAGGAGAAGCGTAGATGAGGTGGCCATGGGTGCACGATGCTAATTAAATATAGCCTCCAATTTATAAAACGGGTTTGTATAAATAAAGCTACATTTCTCACCGCTAATCACAAAAGATCAAGTAAAATCACCTTCTGCAGCACATGGGGGGGGTATACACTTATTAATTGGAACAAACCATCAGAAGGTGTTTACTGTGCCTATAAACCGTACTCCCACTCTAATGAAAGCAATCCTGCATCACCAGCAGACTGCGTTCCTGAGGCCTACAGGGCACAGAGGGCTGTAAAACGAAAATAAAGTCTCCAGGAAAGAATTCCTTGCAAACAAAAGCAGCAGACGTGGCAAATAGTATAAAACTGGCAACAAATTTCCTCCTCTTGATGCCACTAATTTCATGCCCATCAATAAGAGGAGCAATTCCAGAGCTCGTTTTCTGTAGAGTCTTTTGTTTTCCTGCCCCAGGGAGATAAATTATGTCATGGCATTGCCTCCCCCAGCCCAACTCTTGTTAACTACACATAATCCGCTTTGATAATACCACTGTTTAAGGAACCGTTTATGCATTTCTGGAAGGGAAAATAGACAGCAACTCAGTTTTGCACTAGATCTAAAAAAAAAATCCCCCCACTTTTGAGAAGGGCATCACAAAACAAACCCTTCTAAAAGATTTTTACGGTTACATCATAGGTTAAGCTAGATATATTCAGTTCTTCACTGAACTTTTTCAATAATGAATTAATAGCTGCAGTTGTAATTCAAAGATTGTCAAGGGGCTGAAGAAACTAGAGATGTACAGTTAAACACTGTCCTTCACAAGTTACTCTGTAATTAGGAAGAAGAATCCTGTGGAGGGATGCAGGGAAATAGTGAATAGATTAGGTAGGTGAGATCCAGTTTCTGCTTTCTTTCCAATGAAAAAGTCTTTCACTACTACTGACTTTCCTAAGGTTATTGATGTCAAGAAAAACAGAATTGTAATTTCTCAATTTTATCACATGGATGTCAATATTTGATGTTTCTTAAGAAGCACAAGTTCTTGGGAGCAGGTTACTGGGCAAAAACCATTAGCTTTCACCTTCAAGAAGGAGTTTCTACTGCTCTCAAATGCATGAAAATACAAGAGTTTTCATTCTTAGCAATTTCAAAATGCACTAAAAATTTCATTCATTAAGCTGAGAAAGTCAAGACTATTTCTTTCTTTGAATATGCATTTTACATAGACAACATGAAGCAAAAGTATTAGTAGGTTTAAGTAACATTCAGAGAGCTTTTTCTATCAGAACTTAAATCATTTCTGTAATTCATTTGAACAAGTTTTTAAACCCAAAATTCTGGTCTGAGACAAAGAGATATTAGGCATATGCAGAACTTTGAGAGAAACTGTTATTTTCTAAGTTCCAGAACACTCCAATTCTTACACCCAGACATGTCCTTAGGTAGCTTTACTGAAAGGGGAGATGTTTGATTTTCTACCCAGGTCAAGTCCTGGTCAAGGGGAGGTATTTTGCCCTACGAAAATTCTCAAGCACTTTCTTCTTATCTAGCCTAAAGATCTAGCTAGCAATGGGACTTGCAAACAACAAAATTATGAACTCTAGAAGCTACACTAAACGTTGCTGATAAAAACCACAAAACCAAGAACTCAATTGGAAAGTAGACTAAAGAGCACAAACTCAGAGATAAAAAGCCACTCTTGCTGTAAATAACAATGATAACAGAACCACTAAAGCAGAAATCAAAACCGTACGTACTTTGCATGTGGTTTTTGACAGCAAAGCAATTCATTCGGTTCCCCTCACTTCACACACCAATAGAACCAATATTTTGCATACCGATTGAGAGAAAAAACAGAACATACAGACATCAATCACTGCCTCTAACCACAAAATAGCATAAAAATCAATATATTATATGGGAAAGCACCTTCAGATATGATATATGGAGGAAGTTACTTTGCATTAGTGCTATCCCACTTGAGCTTTCCAAAACACAAGGTGCTAGGTACTTCCAGCACCAAGCCTATGTCAGCAGTGCTGCCCAAAGGGTATGCTTTAAAACATTTGCACATTAAAGTACACAATTTATCAAAAATATAAAAAGATAGGAAAAATAAAAAACATGATCAGCAAAAGGAAGTTGGTAGTTAGAACTATTCCCTAGTTTATTTTCTACATTATTCTGATATTAGCTGCCTTTTTTTTTTTTTCCCTTGATTGTTTCTTATTAGGGAAAATCTAATAATCATGGCATCACACATTCCCCATTAAACTATGAAGCTCACACATCACTGATATAAACTCATGGTCCTAATTCTGAGATTTGGTTAGAGGATGCTCTACAGAAGTTAAATTACCAGGTTAACAGTTCATTACCTTTAAAAATAAATATCTTATATTGTTATATATATTAATAGTATTATAGAAATGAGTGCCCAGTAACTAAAAATTACAACAGATAGGCCAGAGCTGCAGGGTCTGCAATGAAAGATCTATTCCTAAACCAAGCTTAGAAACAGTAGAACCTGCTTAAGCACCGAAGTCAATCTCTGGGACAAGGTCAAGTATTCTGTGCACACACATAGACTCTAACAGCACTGTTAAGTGCAACGAGCCAAGTTCTTGGTGATTTACATAGACCAAGGCCTATATACTCTTTTTCTTGTCATTTTCAATTTGTTTTCTTTTCTTCCCTCTCACTAGTGAGAAAAAAAAAAAAAAAAAAAAAAGAGAGGAAAAGAGAAAGAGAAGAAAAGGAAAAAGAAAAAAGAAACCCCTCCCATTTTTCGAGGTTCAAAATAATTTCTCCTTTCTCTCTCTATGCACAGGTGAAGATGTCAACAGTTCTCCTATAGGAAGCTCTACTACCAAACATTGCAGTAGGAATAAACTGTCATAGCACAGAAACAAATCACCTCCAGTAAATCTATACTTTAAAAGTCGAACAGATATTACAGATTGTAGCTGTACTGACTTCAAGGGGGATTTTCCATAAGATTACTATATATCAATATAATTTTTTGCTCAAACTTTAAGAGAAAAAAATACATATATAAAAAGTGCATGTGGTCAGGCAGAAACAAAGCCTGAAATGTGTCATGCAATCTGGCTGCTCATGGCTACCACGTTCCAAACACTTCTGAGAACACAAAACCACAATGCCATAATGCAAATTCTTTCATATATAATTGCTGAATACAACCAGCATCTGGTAGAAGGGAAGAAAGAGAATCAAAACACAGAGCTCCCATTCCGACAAATGGTTAGCTGGCCTCAGCAATCAGCCAGTTATGGTTTTGCATACGATTTTGCTAGGAAGTCAAAATGAAAATAATAAAAAAAAAATCAAGAGGAAGAGATATTTTTCCCAGAATAGGGCTATTTTATTCTGTTTTTATTTTAACCCCACTTTTGCAAAATTCTACCTCAAGACAACATCTTTCCAAAATATAAAGAATCCAACCAAGCTAAGAATTAACTAAGTACTGTTAGTCCCACTTCATGGACAGGCAAACTGAGACAACCTGCCTAAATAGCAATAGGACTGACTACAATATTCAGGCCACCTGAAATCTTCGGGGCAAACAACTTCTGCACCCTTCTTCTCATTTTATGTAATGATTTTTCTCAAGAGCTAGTCAAAGGATATATATTACATTCTAACACACACATTTATATGATTTGTAGTCTCCAAAATAATAAGACTGAATCCTATGTTAACATGCAGAACTCAAGAGATGATCATCTCATTCAAGCAACAGTGACCTTTCAATTAAATGTAAGCCGTGTTCCTGAGTAATGCACATACATCTCAGGACACTGAAGCCCTTGATTATTCTTTATTTGCACTTCAGGTTAATTTAAAAAAAAAAAAATCATCATCATAAAAACAATTTTATAATTAAAGTATTAAGCAATTCTAAAGTAAAGCAGCTGGCGAGCCAATTTTAGCGACTTAAGAAAGAATGACCCACAAGGGGGGAAAAAGAAACCACACACACACAGACACACAGACAGCAGGTCACGGAGCACTCCAGACACATTCTACAAGGCAGACATTGTGAGAGATGAAGTTACTAGGCAGGAAAAACAGTTGCTAAGTCTGAATATTTGGTTATTCTCAGAACAGGGATTAGAAGAGGAAGTGTTGACAATGTAAGAGTAGCTACCATGAAGTCCCAAGAGCTTTAGTTGTCCCTGCTGATCCCAACGCGAAGGGGAGGGTGAGTGACAGGGTTCGCCCACACTGACGGTGCCAAAAAATGGGCTCATGTGACAGACGAACAATTTCAAACGCTCGTGTTTTAATATGCATCCTGCCGGGTTCCCTAGAAGCACCTTCGTACATGTGCACACACAGAGAAAACCTCTGCTAAATAATACTGCCACATTTTAGTCTTACAGCTCACAGTGAATTATATGACCCCTTTTACCACTAGAGATATTTAAACAACTTGAAGACCACCTGACAAATTGAAGACCACATTTTTCTTTAAAATGAAGTCCTACAGAATGACTTCTGTGGTTGAACAGGATTTATGTGGACCAGAGAAGACGAATTACTGGAATATTTCCCAAGGTCTACTAAGCAGGCACTTACAAATGTCACAAAACGACTATTAGGCGTATGTTGGAGCCCCACACCTTGGGATTACAATTCCAGCCAGCACTGGTGCTGGACAAACAGTGCCCTTTTCCATGTACTGCTACCAGGAGGAGCGAGAGAAGAGCTCACTACTGTGACGAGAGGGAGAAGAGCAGGTGCACAGTAAGACACAAGTAGGAATATAACTAAGAATGTGGCCTCTTTATTAAATCTTATAGAAAGGTCCTTAAAATCACTAATACAAAGATACAAAGAGGTCTCTTTTTAAGAAAAAAAAAAAAAGGCAAAATTGGGATGCAGTATGTGCATTTGGCAAGTTTTTTGGAACCCACTGAAGACCAAGAACAGCAAAATCAGGTAAATTCACTGTCCATCCCCTGAGTCCTGCCAAAGCAATTCCTTTGAGATTGTTCGCTTGTGCCTTCCTCAGCATTTGACAGCTGCCTAGCACACGCATTTTAGGTAGTAAGCCTGTAGATAAGCAGTGACAGCCTCTTAGGGCCTGGTTGTACAACACCTGCATCCTCTGGAATATGTCAATCATCCCGACTGCAGAGCGCTGCGATTTATTTATTTGTTTTTAAGTAAGGAAAGCCATCAATGGAAGACCTCTGAATAAGCCTGTTTTAAGTACATCCACAAGGCAATCCTATCACAGAGAACAATCTGCAAGGAAGTGATCAATCTCTCTGTTCGAGGAGAAAAAAAAAAAAGAAAAAGAAAAAAAGAAAAAGACAAAAAACTCACTTCCCTTGCTTTTTATAGAGTCTTTTAATAAACAAAAAGTTGACAAAAATAAGTAAATCAAAAATCCCCCACACTGCCCATAGCAGTCACTGAAAAGCAATAACAAAATGCTGGTTTTCAATTTATATCTGTATTTCCTTCTCAAATTGAAAGATCAATACTCTTAAGGAAAATACTACCCCTTCTTTCTGCTCCACGTGTTTCTCTTATTGGTTCATTTGCACCGTGCGTTCTCGCCATAGCAGTTAGTACATCTTTTTGTCATTTCAGCCTTCCCCAGCCATTAGTGCTAAGCGCCGAGACGGCGCAGCTCTCCTCTGCCATCCTGCCTGAGCACTGCATCTCCTTCCCCGGCTGTTCTCCCTTTGACTAATGTTCACCAACACTCATATATCATTCCCAAATTGGTCCAAATGAATTAAACACAGCTCTGCTTAACATTACGAGATTTAAATGGATTTTCTCTCTACAGGTCTGCCCCATAATTGGGTTTATCCATCTTGTTGAAGTACAGTTTACACTTGCTAACATCACGCCAATTCAAGCTACATTTTCTGCTCCAGTGGCAGGAGCGAAGCAGATTTGTCATCGGATCATAACAGGTAATTCAAACAACAATTAGTTTGATGACGGCCCGTATGTCAATGTCTGGTCCCAGTCAGCGCTACTCACACCCGGTGCTCTCTGTACGCTAAGATGAATTGTGCTTACAATTCCGCACTTTCCATCAACAAATACTTACAGGGAAAGAGCTGAAACTCTACTGACATGAAAACATCCTGTTGTCTAGCAAGGGCCTGGCAGACACTCGGGGAATAACAGCCCTTTGCAGGCAGTGCACAGCCAGGCTTGTCTTCCCGTGGATTACACTGTAGCTACGGATGGTGCGGCAGGGAACTGTGCGCTTTTTGCTGCAGTTCACCCAACACAACCAATGCTTAGCACTTAAGAAATTCCTTTCGCCCATCATCCTCTCTCATCCACGAAAAAAAGAAATCTCATGCTGATTCATAAACTTGAAAGAGCCTTCACAAAACACAGCCACAGCATTGGGTAGGGAGGCAGGAACTGCCCTCACCTCACAGACAGGGAAACACAAGTGCAGAGAGGCAAGGCTTGAATTCTCTAATTGCTAAAACAAAGTTGACTGATTTCGCTCATGAGCCTCACACCCATAAACCCACTGGTACTTACAAAGGCAAGTACAAAAATAAATAAAGATTCACTGAAGATGAAACCCTGAGCTTCTCAGTTTGAGTAGACAGCACCAGTAAGGAACTGCTTTTTCAGATTTAGATATATCCTAAGAGATAGAGAGTAACACCCACAAGCCCCAATTCCTGGTGAAATACTTCAGCTACTAGCTCACATATCACTTAATCACATTCCAAATATTTGCAGGCAAATTCATGCATTCTGGGTTTGAAAATAGCATGCATTTCTTGGAGAAGAAATAATTTTGTCAGTTAAGCAAGACATAATTTGCCTCTCAAAATCTTTTCAAGAAAGCTCGCTTCAAATTAAAAGGTACAATATTTTCTCAAGGACAAGTAAGCCTAATCCCGTGCTCACAGTGTTCAGGTCCCTTCACAGGCATGAGTTTACTGGGGACAAAGCAGTTAGTAATTTTATACAAACACTCATGTAAGTCAGTATTTATATTAATAGTACTAATATTATATACAATTTAATACCATAGAATTATTAGTATTAGTACAATCATTCCATTGACTATTTTTCCTCTTAATTTTTCTGCTTGGAGTGGGGGAAACAAAACCCTTTCTTAACAGATTTTCTGCCCATCGTTTTGTCCTGAACTATATATGAACAAGTGATAGTAGTTGTTCTGCTTGCTGTGTATCATTTAACTGGCAAATCCAAATGAAGAAGGTCTTTTCAGTTAAAAAAAAAAAAAAAAAAAGAAACCTTATCCCAAGGAAATCAATATTTAGATAGAATTCACATTTAAAAAAAATAAAAAGTATTTAATAAGCAAAAAAATCAGTGACTAAAGATTTTTCAAAGCCAATACCAGAATACCATAAAAACCTGTAATAGAGGACAATTAAGTTCAAAACCAGAAGTGGCTAACGTAGTGGGATATAAAACATTCTCCTCTTAGATGTGGTGAAGGGAAGTTCTACACAGATGCAAAGAAGAGACATTAAAATCTTACTGGAACCTGGAAAGCATTTTTCTGTTTATCCTTGCTGAAACTTAAATCAGACTCACTGAAAAAAAGATATTGTGCATGCCACCTCTGGCTCTAGTTTTCTATTCAAATACCATTATTACCTTTAGTATGGCCCAAGAAAAACTAAAAACACTTCTTTCATTTTCACCTCTTATTTCCACCCTGCTGCAGGGCTTACATACAGAGATAAAACAGACACACGGCCTGATGTTCAGCCCAAGGAAATCAGCAGAGGGCTGTTTTTTTTAAGCAGAATTACAACAGTTCGCACAATCTGGGGACAACATGCATTTAGCAATTCTGCATTTGTTTTTTCATCATGCTGGTGTTTCAGTGTTGCTCTGAGCACTGGGAATGGCTCCAAGTGTCTCGGGTCACTTCTGAAAGTACAATTGGCACCCATCCCGCAGGTCATTCCCTTGGAGGACTTCCCAACATCTCATGAACACCCAATCAGGAACTCCAAAAACACTCAAAGACATCAGTTCCCACACAAGCCCATCACGTGGGGATTTGTACCTGTCAAGCTATGAGGAAAAAAATAAATAAAATAAGCGGATGCCCGAAACATTCAGCAGGTTAATGGCTGATGCGTGAACGCGGCGCGTCCCCTCCCCGGGCTTCACTCGTACAGATTGGGCAGGGACGAGGCGGCAGCAGTGACCACATTGGGGCAAGAAGCAGAACCCGGTTTTGCAATCGTTACTCCTGCCCCACTGAAGGCTCTGGAATGGGGCAATGATGCTGGACTAGGGCCTTATCATCCGCATCTGTAACAGGGCAAGGAGGTTACTTACGTCCTTGGCTCAATCAGCTACTTAACTACAAGGGAGAAGACAGGGTGTTCTTAAAAGCCTGTTTATTTTTGTCAAGCTGGCATGAGAATGAGGCACAGATTTGTGAGAAGGGCAGCAGTCACAGCATAAAAATGTAATAGTGACTTCAGGTTTGGGCAGTGCCCGGTGCTCAAGAGCCAGCAGATTCCAGCTCTTCCAATCTGTCATTCACAGTCAGGAAATGCCCTCTCTCTGTCATCACTCAAAACAATAAATATTTATTTATAAATTGACTGCTCTCTGGTCACCTAGCATGAGGCTGAGCAGATCAGAAATATAGGAGCAACAACCATTAGAGTAACTGCAAAAACAAACAAGGACCATGCAATGGCAAACTAGCCGCACACAGCCAATTTCAAATACTACCAGGAAGAATCATCAGTATCCAAGAAATCACAGAGACAAGTGTAAAGTTTCTCTATGCTTTAGATTTATTCAGTCATACAAAACAGGGAGACTGTTCCCAGGCTGTAATCCCTCAAGAGAGGAGACTTCCTATTCCATCACCACGCAGGCTCGGGGCCAGCCATGGGACACAGGTGTCGGGTTGACATCCCAGCACAAAAGATCAGCACGGATGGTGCCTGGGACACGACTTTGGGTAGAGCACGGCCAAAACTCCATGCATGAGCAGGAGCTGAGCACCTAATAAGTGGATTTCTTTTTTTCGTTTAATAAACCTCAGATCTCGCCAGCAGCCAACGCAGAGCCTCAAAGCCCCGAGGAACAATGTCGCCTTGGGCTTTTGTGTGCTGGCCAGCCCCGCAGCTCCCGTCGCAAATCCGCTGTCGTAGCCAGAGAGGAGGCGGGAGATTAAACAAAGCCTCCTGCACCCTGGCTGATGTGAGGAGCCTCCTCCGGCTCCTCGTTACCAGACCGCACGTGCAGGAGCCGTGGCTGCTAACTCCCAGGCCATGGAAGGGCATCAGCCTGGGCCTGGCAAATCCCGGCCTATCAAAGCTGTGTGGACTCTGTGTTGAAATCAGAGCTGGGCGAGACAGAACTGAGGTCCAACTCGGGAAGAGCAGAGGGAACTGGAGCAGACAGACCCACCACAGCTGTCAGACCTTCCACTGCAGGCCAGCACCACAGTCCTCAGGCTCGTGAGGCTGCATCCCACACAAACCAACCTTCTAGTGGAGAGGGATTCGACTCAGAGACACAGATAGCACCGGGAGCCCTGGGCAAAGAGCTCGGACCAAGAGCTGAGCTGAGCCGTGGCAGTCCAAGCAGGAGGACAGCAGGACACAGACCAGTGCCCTGGTCCTCCTTAAAGAGAGGAAACTCCCACTGGCTTCGGCAAGTCTAGGATGTGACCAAGTACATGGAGCAACCCTGAGGGAAAGCTATTCGTCTCACTCAAGGGATGCCAAAAAAAATTGAGCCCAGCATCCCTAATCACCCTGAGACATTCGCTGCTAGTAAAATATAATTGAGAAATAAATGATAAACCAATTAAGTGGCACTTCAGTTGACCGGGGAGTGGATTCCTATTGTATATCGATTACCTAACAAAAATACATTTAAAAGCAGGTCTGACTACAAACGAACAACCGTCCTTGGTGCCTGCCAAGCGAGGTGTCCGTCTGTGCAGGCTGCTGTGCTTTCCACCTGTTCTAGCAGTTCAGGCTGTGCAAAATGCTTTCACACAATGAACAAGTTCCTAAGGCTACTTGTAAAATTACTAGGCACAGCTTTGTTAAACATTCATTTGGACCTAAGACAACAAATTAAATGGCAAAGCAAGTGAGCAAAGAGTGCTAAGCCACAATCAAAGAGCAAACAGAGTATCCCACCCGTGACTTATCCCCCAGCCGGTACTCGCCACCCGCCGTCCCCGCTCTCCACGCTCAGGAAGGCTCCCACAAATCAATAGCGAGGATCATTGATTACAACCGGAGCAGGATCATACCCTTGTCCTTCCAGGTCAAAAGGCACAACCAATACAGACCATTACATATTTTGTGGCACCACTCAGTGGCTATGCACGTGGTTATGATACCCACTGAATAACGTTCGTTTATTTCAGCAACAATCTGACAAACTATATTTATGCTGCACCTTTGCCCTCCTTGCTTGAACTCTGCTCGGCGATGTCTCTCAGCTGGGACTACTTCTAACGCACAAAACCTCCAAACAGCTTTCAAACCACCTAGTGTTGCTTGGATATTGTTTTGTCTAAATCTACTACAAAGGGGCATTTTCTCGCTCTCCACTTTTCCATTCTCCTCCCCTTCTCCCTTAGATTTTTGCCCCCCCAAGAAAAGAAAAAAAAACAGGGATTTAAGGTTGTGTTTGTTGTGTGCCCTTCGTGAGCACTGAGAATCTGCAGCATTACCAGCTAGCCTAAAAAGTTGTCCTCCCCTACCACACTAAAGCAGCCGCCCATCCAGTGCTCCAAAGCACTCGAGAAGCCCCACAACTACCCGCAGTCCCTCTCGAGCTCCAGCACAACGTGACCCACCAGGTAGGAGCTGCTCGAGAACAGAAACTTTAATTATTGACACCCAAATACCGCAGTCACACTGCTGCTTTCACTTCATTCCAACACTGCTGTGTTTTATGGACAGCTAGCAACAGAAATATTATTAATGCTAATTTTATACTTCAGAGAAAGAAAAGAGGCATAGACACTTACCTACATTTTGTATATGTATATATATTTTATATATATATATATATATGTACACATAGACATACATATTAATAGACATATGTACATAAACACACACACGTCTGTGTAGATAAAACCATTTGGTATAAACGAAAAGACTGGTTGTCTGAAAGTGTTATAAATGCCTCTTAGAGCTCATTTAGTCTGGTCTGCATAATCTCACCCATGAATTTGCCACTTGTAAATATTCCAAACTTATGCCAATAAAAATCTTTTCAGCAACCTGACAGCTTATATATAATTTTATACACACACACACACACACTCACACATATATATATGTATTTATAGATCCATTCTAACATCCATTCTTTGTTTGCTATCCTTCTGAAACATCAGTAGCCTAAAGAAGCAGAAATGGAAAAGGCAGGAAGAAGAAAAGCACAATCCACATGTGCTTATAAAGGACACACCGAGTGCAGTGAGCAAGTTGGGGTAAGTGGGAATTCACACCCCATGGACAGGGTGCAGGAGCTCCACACCACTTTGCTCAGTCCAAAACTGAAAGTATGGCAGCAAGGAGAATGTCGAGAAGCAAAGAGATAAATGTAGAAAACAGTGTCGTGTCGTGCTCTCATTAAAGGCTTGGCTACACCTACAGAATCTTCCTTATGACAGTCATATAAACACTGGGCTGGGGCTGTGTACAGGAGATTAAAACGGAGAGGAAGTTTCACATATGTCATGCTACCAAAGGTTATTTTAGGAACTGCTTATAAGCTCAGTTGAGGGTGGAAGCTGATTATATTACCACAGACTTATTTAAAAATATAGGCCAAAACTTTTATCGGGATCTTTCATAAAGGGTTCTGCCTGATCTGAGCATGAAATTTGTGAGGAAATTCTACCGAGCTGCGCTGCACAGAGCTGCGCTTCCCGCGCACCAGGATGCGGCCAGGGCAAACCTACTGCAGCTTCACGGTTCACATTTGACCAAGGGGCAGCCCAAGTTGCACAGAGAGACTCCTCTGCCAAGGCACCTACGTATGGCCGTCTGCCTCCTACGGTTCCTGGAAAAGCTGGTATTCCTGGGCAAGCAAAAGTCACCAAGCAAGGTCACACGAACAGCCACTTGGGCTTCAAACTTGGGTCATAAAACAAATAAAATAAATAATAAAAAAACCACTTATACACACACAGATGCATGTATATGTATATACATTACATACAGGTATTAGAGTTTTCTTATCAACTTCTTTCATACTTCCATGTCAAATCCCTGGTTTGAGAAACAGATCCGTTTAATTACTTTCACGGCTTACAGCGTATTTTTTTTTCCAATGTTGCAATGCAAAATTTGCAAACATCAACTGAATCTTTTAAAGAGAGCTTTATGTTAAAATTAACTGATAACCTGAAAGAAAAAAGTAGCTAACTATATCTTAATAAATTTGTAATTGTTAAGCCATCAAAAAAGTCACTAGTGAAAAGTCAGTTTCATTTTCAGTCAGATGTAGTTCTTCTCCTATTTGCAGCTGCTCCAAGATTTTTGGTATCTATAACCACACAGATGCATTCATTTGCTTGAAATCAAGTATTTCTACTGCAATTTTTGTATGAATCTAGCCATTTCTGAGGTTGTACAGACAGAAGTATAAGTGAAATTTGAAATCTGGGACTCAGTTTGCATAGGCAATGTTTCTTCAACTTGTAAAAGCAGTCAAGTAACACCATATATTAACAGCTCCTCAAGCTCCATCATCTAACAGGACATAAATTCTTAGCTTTTTTCAGTGCTGTAAGATTATCCACACACAGCCACATTTTTGGCCCATGATCCAAAGTTAGAATTAGCTAATAAGTTGCCAGGTATGGCCCACCCTGCTTACTTAAGCATTCCTGATGAAGCTAAAGGCACGACTTACACACCGTATAGTGTATATTGCATAATCAGCACATGATCTCAGTTTGTAAGGCAGGCACACAATGCTGCTACTACAACTCCAAAACAAGAGCAACTCATGCAAAGCGACAGAAGCTAATGCAACCTATACAGGCAAACAACCCAAGGAAATTTGTATCAATGCTAGCTTCATCTTCCAGTAGGTTCAGCATATCTACCACTCCAAAAACATCAATAAATCATCAACTACAAATTATTATCCATGGAGAGGAAGAAAAGTAAGCCTTTTGCTTCAAATTTTTGATTTTTTTCAATTAAATTTACACAACTGCAAAGACAGGGAAAACACCGTAACTACTAACACCAGCTACTAGAAACAAGATCAGTACAGCAGATTCCAATGCACAAGTTCATCCACTGAAAGTCTTAGGACAAATCACTGCTATCTTAGTGAAGTACGCTCTGACTGGAGAACCTCACACTAGCTAGTACAGAGGGAAAAAAGTGCATCACCTATAGACCAAACTAGTAAACCTCACTGAAAGATTCCTAACCACCTTCTTGGACAGCCTCACATCAGTGACAAATATTTTTTTCCCTAATCTCAAATGCATGTCTACTATGTCTACATGGCTTTTCACTATGAGCCCTGTTTCCTGACAGTGCTTGGAGGGTAGCTAGTCTTCCCCGAACACCGGCACACACACCATCACATCTGTGCATAAATGAGACGGGGAACTACCCATTTCTCCCCTGATCAAACAGTTCCATAACTGAGACTCCTGTCATGCTACTCAGCTGAGTAATTACTCATTGAAAAAGAACAGCAAGTAACTTGTGAACAACTTCACAGGCAACAGCCCTTTCCCCCCTCCTACGTAAACTTAAATGCCAAATACCAGGCCTATTTGTAGCAGTCAGGATTAGTTCTAAGAGCAAAACACCAAAAAGGATAAACTGATCTGAACGCTTACCTAACCACTAATGAATATTCCTCCTTGTGTGCGTGTGTCTGTGGTACCACAAAAGCATCAAGTACTTACACTAGATAATAAAGAAAATTGCTGTCCTCGTCAGCAAGAATTCCATGAGAATTCCCATTCCAAGAAACAAAACACAAAACTGGAAGAGACATGGGAGGATAATGTCAAAGCTCAACCACTCGTGACAGCTACGGTGTGGGTCTGTTTCCCTTCTGGATGTTCCTCCTTTGGTCTTAACTGGAATTACACCAAAGGAAGATGACCCATTGCTACATATTGACCAACTTGCACAAAACTGTAAATTTGTGTGCCAGCGCGAGAGAGGAGAGGGAAAACGTGCGCTACAGGTTCTAGGATTTGATCCTGTTGGCTTTTGCAACAGTTCATACAACCTTAACAAGGTTTCTTGGGTAGCATGAGATGGCAGGTCACCTCGTGGGACAACATTAGATTCATTTTTCTCCAAAACAGAACATTCCCGAGTCAAATACTTTAACATGCTCCCATATTTTAAGTCACTTTAAGGCAGTGGGAATAGGATTGACACAATGCAGATGGTCACCACCAAACACTGCACATCCATGTGAGTGCACAACTACTGCAACTTTACCAGGGTACAATGTGGCTGGTGATTTTTGGCACTCCAAATCAGTACCATGTCCCAGTACCTCAAGTCCATGCAATATTCAGGTTTAAGTGTGACAAATTTGAAGGCAAGTAGTGCACAAAAACACCTTCTCCAAACAGCTCTGTGTAGCTGTACCTTGAAAAGTGACTCCATGAACATGGTATGAGGGTGAGGTAGGGAGGAAAGGAGTGTAGTGTTTATTTCCTTTTAACTTTCCATTTCATACGTATTCAGTGCCATGTCTGAACATGTTCAAACGTTTCTTCCCCTCCCCAGTTAGCCTTCTTCCAAATCCTTGTCTTACAAATTATATCTGGGATCTGAAAATTAAGCTGAATTCACTCTTTCTCTTTCTTATGCACACAGAGTAATAAAAAGCCTTTGCAATCCAAATTCTGCACTTGTGTACACCTGCGTAACCCATTGTCCTCAAATTATTCCCTAACAATGGCTGTGGGTTTGTACAGGTGTTGAACAAGCCCTGTAATTGGAATTCAACAAACAATCCCCACAGCAGGGGGGAAACATGAGGAAAAAAAATCCAATTCACTTTTTTGTGTCATTCTTAACATGCTCAAGAAGCAGTAAAAACAAAAGCAAAACTCAGAGGCATCTAGGTGTGTGCAGATGCTGATAGGCAACTCATAAGATTCCCATTTTGCAATAGCAAAGTGGAAATGAAAAACTTTTGCTCTCATACACATAATTTTTTCAGTATTCCTTCGGCTCCTTCCTGCTTCACTATTTTTTCTTTCAACAAAATTAAGCCTTTAAACATTTCCCAAATTAAACTTTGCAAACTCTCAGATGACAAATCTAGACAGCCATCCTACAAGGCACACACTGAGCCTGGCCTACCCAGGCACTTCTCAGGAAGGCTGATAAATTTGGACACGCACCCGGAATCGCACCAAACGTGTTTCCAGGAGAAGCAGCATCTCAAAACCATTTACTAGTGCATTCAGGAGCAATCCCAAGGCAAGCAGGAGAGCAAGACAGGGCCAGACTCAAGGAGATACCCAGCAACAAGACAAGGGCATCTACCGCTCGGCAGTGCCAACTGAGCTACCCTTAACAGCTGCTTTTACAGTCTGTATGGACTGCCCGGCCAAACACACAGCTGTAAAATCAAACCAAAGCTGTCTGCTGTTGTCATGAGCCGCAGGGCCTGCCCGAGATGCGACTGGAGAACAGCTTCCCCCTGCCCTCTCCCTCCGCACATCAGGCTGCAGCCAAGGCACTGACTGGGGACGTACTGAAGAGCTTGTTGCTATGGATAACTTGGCCATAATAATCTAAAAGGAAAGGTTGTCCAACAGGCAAATGAAGGAGATCAGTGACTTTGTAGGGCCAGCAATTATTCCTCAGCAGAGCAGGATCACTACAGAGCACTCATTACTGAAGAGACACCAGTTACTGACAAATTACCAAACTGAGAAATTAATTACCAGCTGAGAAAATAATGCACCAGGGATAGGGCTGCGACTGCCATATTCAGGAGAGGTTCGTAATTTGCAACAAGTGCGTCCTAATCAACAATTAGTCCCGCGCACACGAGGCGCCTTTCAGGGCGGCACGAGCCACAAGCCATCGCCGCCGGAGACGAAGTGACACTACGGAAACACGGACACATCGCCTGACCTGGCCAGGACACGGATCCTGCTCGTGGCTGCGGCACCGCACGCACAGCGCGGACGGGAAGGATTCCCGCGTCCCAGTGCTGCTCTCGCTGGCCCGCATGCACAAACAGAAGCGCGTCTTGCTAAACGTAAGCAGGCAAATGTTTTTTGTAATGTAAACTTAAGGGTGAGCAATTTTTCCTTTTTTTTTTTCCTTCTGCTCTAAAATAAAACAAAGATCTGGCCAAATTTGTCACCAGCACCAGTGGAACACAAGTTGTTTGGCTTTGTGGAGAGAAGAAATCTAAATAGAAAAGTTTCTTATGGGAAGAAGCATCTCTTCTTGTCATTCAGAAATTCCCTGCTCCATCACCCATCTGAGGATGTTTTGCCTGGTACCTAGGACTCTAAAACTGTAAGTGCAAGACTCACTGCTACAGTAGATACATGAGTGTCTACTACCTTTAACAACGTTTCTATCATCTGTAGCAAGACCTTCTCTGTTTCTCTGGTGCATCTTAGGCATATGTTCAGCTATTCACTGTTACCAATATCTCCAGCAGGGAAGAGGGGAGCAAGGAAGGAAGAATATAATGTTCACCAGACCCCACCACGGCACCTAACCAGCTATGCCCGCAGGCCCTGAAGGCAACATGAGGTGCAGAGAAACCCAAGACAGAGCAAAAATATCAACCATAGGGGCTCCTCCTGTCCCAAGTGGGACAGAGATAACACTGACTAACTCAATGATTAAGTAAATGAGCAAGGGTCACCACCACCACCAAGGCTTCCCAAAGCAGGTATCGTGCACTACAGCAGGGAGGACAAATAACAGAAAATCTCAAAGTCTGAGCAGCAGCTAAATAAAGAAATGAGCATCCGAATGACTAACCTTGCACTCAGGGTGATTATTCAAAAAAATCAAGGAGTTTAACATGCAGTTTTCTTTGGGAAACTTCCTGGCCCCATGTCCTTCCCTGGGCACGAGCACCCATGGGTGTATGTTTCGCCTTGCTCACACCGCTCCCTCAACAGCATCGGACCAAGGGAGTCCATTCAAGGTCCCCAGACACTGCAATGCAGCCATCAATGACCATCACCTCTACAGTTTTATTTGACCTGTTCACCAAACCCAATAATCCATGAGTCTGATCCTTCTCCTAATCAGAACAATGGCAAAACTCATCGCTTTCGCAAGAAATTCCATGAAAACTAAATGGTATTGCTCCTAACAGGCAGAGACAATGGATCAAGACAGAGAACAGATTTACTGAAAAATATTCATGGTTTCTCCTCCAATACAGCACAAGTGCATTTCTAAAAGTACTGCCTTATTTCTGTACATCAAATTAAAGTTTTTATCCCTCTTCCCCTCAAAAAAAGAATGAATGAATGAAAAACGAACAAACAAACAAAAAAATCTGCCTGAAACCATCATATGAGACAGGAAGAAGAAACGCCACATCCTGTTCTTTTAAAACAAGGGAAATTTAATGATGAGTAGCTAAAAAATGTGGCCACACACACACACCCCTTCATATACACATACATACACAGAGGCAGTTCATCAAAAGTGAATCACAGAGAGAAAGATGAATTTGAACCCTTTATCCCCTGTCCTTTATAAAGGCTGCCACTCAGTAAACGGAGATTGCTCTAATTACTGTGACAATTCTGCACCCCGTTCAAACAACTTTTGTGCTCCGGACAGGTTTCTCTGCGAGTTTGAAATTCTTGGCCTGAGAACCACTCTTGTCTAAAAGAGGTTTCTCGTTCCAAGCGCAGAATGCAACACTAACAAGTTGTCCCTCTTTTCAGCTCCTTTCATTCTCCTCTTTTCCAATTGCCTGATTCAGAGCTTAATGAAAACTTGTCAAGGCTTTTCTTCCCACAAACCCTGTAGAGCCCCAAGGCAATCTGTGCACAGAGTAACCACAGGAATCTCATATTGTCAATTAAAATTGAATAGACACCTGATAACTGAGTATACGTTCACGAATAATATATATCACATGCAAACACACAAATGTGCACATGTAGGCAGCCAGAGGCACGCTGCGAACACCCAGCTGACATACCAAACTCAACCTACTTCCACTTGGGTTCTAGTTTTCAGATCTTAATTTAATATTTCTGAAATTAAAGACAAAGTAATTTCAAGTATTGTAGTTAACCAAGAGATATTAATGGAAAATACACTCACTGCATATACTAGGCATTCAGCCTTTAATAACCCTGGGGATTGTAAAGATATTTAGCCCCAATCCAAGTGAAATAACCTTCTCAGATAATCTTTATACAGTCATTTTATGACTGCACAAGTGTTAGATATGCAGGAGCTACTCCTAGACATATATATAGATAGATGGATTCTTTTTTTTTTTTGGTATAGACCCATATACAATTTAAGTGACATTTTTAAGGTATAGTTAAGAATAAATCCATAGGAGAATGTAAGAAGGAAGAGAGGCACTCAGTTAAAAACAATAAAAATCTCAGTAACTTGACATCCAGCTAGAGAACTGTATTCTGTACCTCCTTGTAAAGGAAGAAAAAAGTCTTCCTGACAGTGTCCCAATAAAAACAAAACATTGGTTGCTGTCTTATTCTTCTGATGTGTTCACTCAAGGTCACACCTTTCCTGTATTCTTTATATCAGCAAACATTTATAATAGAGTAATTTCAATAGCAGGCAGACGAGGCTGGGTGTAGATCAATGCAGCATCTATATGCCATGTTCCAGATCTTGTCTATGTCAGAAGAGAGGCCCTGGTTTTATAAATCTCTTAAATCCAATTAAACCAATGCAAACCTCTCACTGTGTTATGCTCCCAAACCCCTTCGCTGCTTTAAACAGGTTAAAATTATTCAGCCTAGGGTTCAAAGTAGTTCAAAAGAGTCTTTATTAAATACTTGCATCAGTTAAAAAAAAAAAAGAAAAAAAAGAAATGTAGCTGCTTGTCTTGAATAGAGAAGCCCACAGCCTCAGACTTTTCCAGACAATCACTTCGGAGTCACTGATTCCTGGGACAGTTCGGATGCATTCAGAGGGATAAGGCCCCACCACCTCTTCCTGTCTCCTTTTATTTTTATCGTTTTCCTTTTTTAAAATAGGATGCTTTGTTTCTATCATATCAACATTTGAGAATCTCCTATATTGCCCAGAAAGCCCCTTTGCAATATTTTCATTCTGGTGTTTTCTAAATATCCCCTCTTGCACTACTTTGTCTTGGTTTGGCTTTGGCACTTCATCTGCAGCCCCATCCCTAGGGAATCAGGAGGGAGAGCCACATCCTGCTGTGTGCGGCACCTTTCCCACCGCAGACACCCCAGGGAGCCCTACCAAGACGGGTGCTGGCCGAGCACAACCAAACGTTTGGACCCGGTGGCCACTGGACACGCAACTGTGCTTCCCATGGAGCCTACAGCATTCAAACCAGTTCTACGGAGCAGGTGAAACAGTTAGTTACAACTCGCTGTATCAGCAGGACTAACAACACGGTTATGGGACCTCTAACATCACTGACTCCTGAATTCAGCTTTGCTTCTGGAGTGAACTCTGACCATGCAAAGAAACTGTCCTCCCATCTTCCCCCTCTTCCCTGCCTGCACTCCTGAAGCAAGCAGCAAAAGTATTTTCAACAACACAAATACATTTTCTACTCACCAAAGCCTACTTGTCTGGCATAATTTCCATCATTTTACTGTCACCATTTTTTCCTTTGCTGAAACCAGCAGCGTGTGAGTCAGAGAACAATCATTAACTTTTACAACTTCCATACAAATCCACCTACTCATATTAAAAAGAAAAATGCACACAGCAGTATTGACATGCGACACAGCCAGAGACCAGCCCTGGTCCCGCCAGGATGCTCTGCGCGGCTGGGGGCAAGGCAGGTATTCCAGAAGCAGGGGCTCGTTGGGAAAAGTGCCATGGGAAACACAGATTTTTTTTTTTTTAAATGAGTGAGGGACACAGAAAAAAAAACAATGTATCAATATGATGTTCAGCTCAGTTTGTCTTTTTCAATACCTTAATCCACTCTTGGAAAAAAAAAAAAAAAAAAAAAGAAGCTGGCAATTGGCTCCAAAGGCTTTCGTTATTAATAGAAGTCTTTTTCCACTGACTTCAATGGATCTTGGACTAAAACCAAGGAGACAAGATTTCACAGCAGTACGAGTGGCACACATGCTCGGGAGTCAAAAAACAATCGATAGCATTTATGATCTTAATCTGTATAGCATAGTTTTGTAGTTTTGTTTGCGTTTTTTTTTTTTTTCTCTTCCCTTTTTTAAATAGGCTCTGGGCTGTCTGATTAGCACACCCAAAAAGCCTCTCTGAAGCTGAAAGGAATTACAAGCAGATACAAAAAGCCTTGCAAAGATCTGTAATATTCCCAGTATTTCCTCCGACGAGGATATAAAGGCATCCTTCACCACAACATTTCTCCCAAGTTGCTGCAGCCACACTTTAAAGTGTCCCATCATTATGAACTCCTCTAGGAACAGCTATAACCCTCCTCATAATGAATTAATTTGTATTAGTACAGCTATCATGTGCCTTTTCCATATGAAACCCATTGTTCTGGAGCATTAATAAAAACCTCACCAAGTGAAGCAATGCAGTACCCCCCTATATTTAGTTTAAAGAAATTTAAAATAAATGCATTAAAACAAAATTGCTAATATCTTTAGTACATCATAATTGGCACGGCAAGCAGAAACTCAGTTATCTTCTCAGCAAGTATTTATAGCATCACCCTTTCCCATTCATTCTGCATTTTCTTAGAGAATCCGCTGTCCCCTACATCTGCAATTCATTGACTTTACAATTTACCACATGTTGAGATGGAGAGGTCTCAGCTCCATTTGAATCACTGCACAAATATGCAAGTGATTTATCGTTTTAAAACTGAAGACTGCAGAAGAACGACTCCACTTTTCCTGAACATTACTCCTTCTGGCAGACCATGAACAATTACAGTTCGTACTAATTAAGCTCTGTAAATGTGCTGTGCCCTGCTAATGCCTACCAGGCCTCAAATTTAGTTGCATGCAGCCAAACTTCAGCCAGCAGCTTAACTCCTTCAGCGCTGCCCAGCGAGGCAGGGGCTGGGGCTGAGCCTGCCCCAAACCAGGGCAGGAGCCGGGACCAATTCTGCAGGAACCAGAGCGGGAAGAGCACAGGGCAGGCAGGAGGGAAAGGATCCTCCCTGATAACCTGCTAGAAAGGGGCCGGTACCACGCCAGCTTTGTAATGTGGTGTTAAGGGATTCATATTTATCCCCAGGGGCTAATAAGTCACAGCATTCCATTGATTAGAAAGAAGCATAAAACCTTCAACAAAACCGTACATTTATTTGTGGAAGGCCCGAATTGACAGCCCCCTCATTTTTTCAGTCAGGTTTTACATGATTTGTAGAAGAAAAACATATGGGCAGGAGAGGGTCGATTTCCACCACACACATAACCCTGTTTGGGGGATTTTTTTTTTTTTTTGAATTAGTATCCAAGTGTGACAGTAACCTACAGGGAAACTGTAATTAAACTGCTCAAGAAATTAAAGCTACAAGCAATACCTAGGCATACTTGAGTAATCACATGGGATTGTTAAAACACGCATGCACACACACACACACACATATATATATATATACACACACACACACATATACACACACACACAAAAACAGGACAGAAGTGCTTCAGCTGTAACTGCGCACACTAGCAAAGCCTGTTTAATGGGGAGCGAGCCCGGAGTAACAAGCTCTTTCCTTGCCACGTTCTTCCCTGGGCCCCAGACTTTCCCGACACTTAAGAGTCCGTCTCTAGATCCCAAGTTTCCCCTGCAAGCAGCCCTTCCCATGCAGTTCTCCCCCCTCCATCCCAGGTTAAGATTCCTCCTGGCATTCAATACTCCTAGTCACCCCACACTGTCCCCTGTGCTCTCCCCTCACCCCTTCACACCAACATACGCGTTTTACCCCCACAACCCACATTTTTCATTCAAGGAGAATTAAGACTTCTCCCATGCAAACTGCTTGCAAGCTGAGCACACTAATTCACCCAGTGCACGTTTCCCCTTAACGCAGGATTTTGCTGCTTTAGGAGGTCCTATTCCACTCACACAAAATAATCAGTCTAATAGATGCCTAAGGAGGATGCCTGGAAATGCATTAAACCTGACGTGTTTTTTCCCCCCTAGCTCAGTGGTACGTGAGAAAATTAACGGACGTTTCCAGGTGTCATCTTTCCCGAGTGGTTTGCTTGTGTCGGTATCTAGGAAATACGGCGTAACCCTGCCAGGGCTGCTATAAAGCGCTCGAGTTGTGTTAAACTTCCTCCCTTCCTCCCTGCCTGGCCGCAGCCCGCGGAGCCGGGCGCGCTCAGCATGGCAAGCGTTAATTATAAACTTCGGAGCCTACGTAAAAGCACCAACATAAAGCAGCGGTTCGGAGGAGGAGCGCAAATATTCCTCGCTTTTGGGTGGGGAGAGACAGGATTTCCATGGCTCCCCCCCGCACACCACCACACTCCATCTCTCATTGCTTATAATTAGTGAAAGAAATTTGACCCACTGCCAGTGTCTGTGGACCTTGGATATTATAAGGCCAGCGTGGCGTCAAATATCTTAACATTCATAAGTGTTATAGGCTGTAAATAAACCCCGTGGATTTATGACCCGGCGGTGCTTGCCAGAAAACGACTGTGGCACATTTCTTTCAGCAGACCTGTCGAGGTGCAAGTTTGCCTTTGGTTGTAAAATTAACCATTTCCTTCACAAATGTGCCCAATTAGAAGTCAAAAGTTGCAGGCTTACTTATATATTTGCAAGAATGCGGCACTAAGGAGACGCACGGGAACAGGGCTTTAAACTTTTCCCTAACGCTCAGCAACACCCCAAGCTCAAGTCCTCCACAAGGCTCCAGTGTGGGAGTCGAGTATCACATTTCACCTCAAACTCCTGGAAAGGGGGTGGAAAAAAAGCAGCGGAAAAAAAAAGAAAAGAAAGAAAAGGGGGGGAAATCTGTATATTTATATGTGTATTTGCAAGCGCTGGGTCCTGGCGCGTGGGAGCGCGGGGAAGCGAGCGGATCGCGCCCGGAGAAGCCTCCCCTCCCTTCCCCCAATATAATGTCCTCGACTTCCTGTGCAGGAGAGCGCTTGCTAAATCCAGGTTGTCTCATGCTTAACTGCCAATAATCCAACTTCCACATAACTCCCAGACAGCTGGGAAAAGGTCCTCGGAGTTTTTAGTCACGGTACAGAAACACACACGTCCACACGCAAAACCTGCAGCTGTCCCTTTTCTCCGCACCACATTTTTTATCTGATTTGGGGGCCCAGTCACGAAGAAGTCAGACGAATTTAAAGCGTTTTTACCTACATTCCCGTTTACAAGCTCTAATGAAAGCTGTGACATACTTCCCCCACCACCACCTTCAACTGACAAATCAGCACATATTTGCCTCAACAAAAAAACGAAGAGGAAGAAGGAGAGGGGGGCGAAGCCACTCAACATCATCAGACCATGTATAAATGCATTAAAAAAAAAAAAATCTGAAAAAGCATCTACTGTGCCTTTTTTTTTTCCAGTGCAGATCAGCCACTGGTGCACCTATTAAAATTGTTCGATTTCCAAAGCAAATATTATTTTTAATGAAGTGGAGTGCTGCAATTATCCCGCACGCTCGAGTAACAGTGCTGCATTATATTGTTTTGCAAGGTCCCAGAAACATGAAACTTTTCTCTAACTAATTTTCATAGCCCCCTAAAGAGAAGCTGACTGACTGAGCAGCGCAGCATTTTCTTCAAGAGGAAATCTTCTCAAGAAAAAAAATAGGAGAATTAAAAATAAATAGGGTTCTTTACAGAAAAGAAGGCAACCAGCCCAGCCTGTTAGCCATTGTACACCAGCTATGCTAATACCAGCACAGAGTGATTCAGCAATCTACCTAATTAAGCATGAGGAAACTTTCTTTATGCAGCTTCTATTTGATTTCTGCCACAGGATCATCAGTTCTTACTTAATAACGTGTTTTTTACATGACAAACTTTATTAAAAGCCTGGCTATTTTTTTTTTAAATTTAAGAAAAAGTGAATAATGCACTCTCCGCTGACCAGCTATGTCTCACAAAGTACTGAAGTGCTGACATATTAAGTTATATCTACATTATTAAACGAGTTGGTGGATGTTAATACTATAATCCATACTGCAGACATTAAACCTCAACCATAAAGATTAGTAAAGAATTAATATTGTCGCATCGAGACTGAAATCTTAACATGCCAGCCATAAATATTTCTGAAGGAGATGAAAAACAATTAGCATAAATACCAAAGAAGGGCAAGAACACCTGTTCTTTTTCAGTGCGATAAGCATTTTATTGTTCTCTATTTAAAATGTAATGACCTGTGTAATTACTGTAATATTACATTGTATTGCAAGGGCTTGGAATGTCACACTTTGAAAAGTGTTGTCAAAACAATTGGAGGGAGGGGAGAAAAAGGACCACCATTAACCCTTCACACTCCAGCGTCTGCAGCTTTTGTAGTAGAAAGGATTATGTTGTTTGATTCAGAGGATAAAGAAAAACATCCATTTTTTTCAAGTCAATTAAAAAAAAAAAAAAAAAAAGTTTCCCCCTCAACATAAAATCTCAGTGACGGGGCTGCCCTCCACTATAGCTATTCCAAACTCGCAAACTTCGGAGCAGAGCGGAAGCTTCTTTGTACCGTCTCACTCAGCAACAACAATTTAGGAGAAAGGAAGATGCCACAGCACTAGCAAAAATAAGAGCATCTGCCAGCAGGGTTTTCTCAAGTCGCAATGCATCTGTTTGCTCGCTGAAACCATTAACCAAGCTCCACAGTCAGGATAAATATTAAATACACCACTTCTTCCAACTCTGAAAGGAAAACAATTCCCTATTTTACCCCTAATAGGCAGCTATCACAGCCCTTCTCCAAGTGCAAGGATGAAACAGGGATTCTCAGTTGCATTCACTGCTTCATTACTATTTGACAAGACCTCTGCTTAATACACATCTATTCTTGAAAGCAACCCACATTATTCAATCAAAAGCAATATTAACTCTATGTAAAAAAATCTTTGTCTTTTAAAATAAAATCATCACTATTGAGCTATACAGAGTTTCTTACAATTAAAGCCTTATTCTTGCGATAATGTATTATTCATCATAAGCAGATTTTATGATACTTTGTATTTTTGCACACTGCTGAAGCAGTAAAGCAGAAATTGCTGCTCATGAGTTTGCTCTTGAGGAGACAATTACAAGTACATTTACAAAAAAACAATGATCCCGCTACACACACACACACAAAAAAAAGGGAAAAAACCACACCCACCAACCTTTAAGACTCTACAACAGCAACAGAAAAGATTTTTAACACATACCGCATCATCTATTTACCTTGTATGCTCTAAAGCTCAACAAATATGCTTTCTGGGGAAAAAAAAATATATAACTAAATACAAAATTTGCAATTATGCAGATTTATCTATACCTTTTCAAACCATGTTAAAAACCAGGAAAGAGACGGATCTAGCTTGTCTGGGATTCAAGGCTGGAGCTGCAGTGAACTAGAATCCACCTAAAAACTGTGTGACAGACAACAGCTAACCCGCTCAATCGTCACAATATTCTCCTCTCAGGCCTAAATAATAACTTTATTTTTCTCCCATCTATAATTAAGCCACAAGCAAACAAATAAGCACACAGAATGTGAAAGAATAAGGCTAAGAAGATAGAAGGTTGCTGGAGCCTGGACGTGGAAATAAGAAAATTGCCTATTGAGTGTGGAAATATCCTTTCAGAACCCATCTGATAATACAAGAAGGCCACCTGCTATATCAACAATAAAACAACATGTAATCTGTTCTACAGTACCTCTAAGTCATACAAACAGAACATTCCTATGGAGGCCTTTTTTCACTGGAGGGGAAGCAAGAGGAGGAAGAATATTTCACTACAGCTAACTGCTGCAGGATCACTCAGGATCACTGCCTTTACATTTTAAGATAAAAAGAATCTGTAAGAAAGGTATAGAGTTAAAAAAAAAAAAAAAAGAGAGAGAGAGAGAGAAATGCATATTTAAGAAAAGAAACAGCCTTGTTCTTTCAATCAACCTATGCCTGTAATAGTGGAATGCATGTTAGAAAATATATATATATACACACACATAAAGCTCCACTATTTGCAACAAAGTAATTTATGAAGAATGTTTTGCCATCTGGAGCCTAGTGTTCATAAGATTTTGAAATTTATCACCATCCTCCATATACATGTGAGTGACCGTATTCAGAAGAAAAACATAATGCATTCAGCCCATGAATTCCCCTCCCAATCATTACAATTGCAAACTGCAGTTACCCCTATGCCACTGTCCCGGAAATCTCACTCCTTGCAGGAGTTGCATGGCAAGTTAACCAAAAAATAATATATCGCACCACAACCTCAAAATTGGCAAAGTCCATAAGTCTTACTTATTTCATGTCTGTCACTTTATATTTACTAATCTGAGCGTCTCCTGTTGTTTCACTAAATGAAAACAAGCCTGACCTGATGTTTAATATTTTAATGCTTTAAAACACTTGTAGATCTGATACACCGAGACTGCCCCAGCCCTCAGTCATTAGCATGGGCTCAACATCCCCCCAAACAGTGGATCTATTCTTGCAAATTGCTATCTCGTGTTACCGCAGGGGAAAAAAAAAAGTGTGTAAACACACATGGTGCTGGTGGGGACGCCTCAAATTTAAAAACAGCCCGAAGAAACAAAACAGCAACGCCAGACCCGTCTGTAGGGATAGGTAGGATTTGGAGCCCCTATGGATTACGCAATTTAATTGAAAGTGATGATAAAAAAAAAGGCGAGAAATATGTAAGGGAAAAAAAAAAAAGGTTTAGACGTGACAAATCTGATGTCAAAGCAGAGAACGCAGTTGGTGACACGAGGAAATCAAGAGCGAAGCACCAGCTGGGGCCACCAACCCCACGAGCAGCCCCAAACTTTCGAGGACCCGGCCTCAAACTTGCTCTGCCCCCGTGCGCGCCCGCACAGGCTCCCCTGCCACATAACCCGGGGCCTTCTTTATAATTATTATTAGTTTTAAGGGAAAAAAAAAAAAAACAAGAGGGGAAGTGGCGACTTGAGCACATCCCCGCTCGCGAGCTGCTTCCAGGCGGGATTTTGCTGGGATTCGGGATGCTTTTTGTTGTGCTCGCGGCGCGGCGGGCCCGCGTGGCGCTGCCCCGGGCCCGGCGAGCACGGGCCGGGCCGGC